>CM035430.1:134839561-134949561 GCA_020310875.1 Ceratopteris richardii | reverse complement strand
TGTTATCTTCATATACACACAGATGTATAACGTCATTGTTATCCCACCATAAGGAATACGGGCATATAGCGACAGTTAAGGCCACCAATTGCTCAAGTTTGGAAGAGAAAAACTAACGTACACATAGAATCCTTCAACTTATCATCATTCCTTTGCCCATTCAAGGTGTATGCAATTAGATCATCATCATCAATGTGTCAACGTATGGAAGCCAACGCATTCACTAACTTCTTTCAAATTTTAAAATGTAGTCATTTATATTACTAGTAAGTATTTTCCTTAAGTTATTGAGTTCGTTCTTCAATTGAATCTTTCTAGATTTTGTTGAAGTGGAGTAAATTCCATGTAGGGTTTCCTATACCTTCACAGAAGGATATGGATCTTGTATATGACCTATCATGGTGTTGCAAATGTGCTTTTGATAAGATTAAGATAATATTTCTATCTCTCTCATTCCACTCTCTGAAGTTCCTAAGCTTACTAGGAGGTGGGTTCTCACCCAATCTAGGTCTAGACTCTATGCCACTATTGAGAATCCATAAGCATTTCCCATGCTAAAGCTAGACATCTTAAATTTCCATGGATAATAACTATTTTTGTCGGAATTCTTGATTTGAGTACTATATTTTGACATGATGTACTCTAATGCAATCTTCTAAATCCCTTTGATACAAGAGGAGTGAAAATAAAAATCGTTTACTTCTCTTCATCATAAGTTGCAAAGAGATGGAGTAGATGATCTCTATCTTCACTAGTAGACTCCCCTCCAGTTGATTTGTGTGCTCATGAACTTGAAAAAAAAGCTCTCCTTCCTTCAACTCCTTCAATGATGCCTTCTAACCCACCATCAATGAATTTTTATGTCAAAATTCTTTGATAACATTGATGGGAAAAATGCTTTGTGCACATACATTTTCAAGAATGCATACTTTAGTGCAAGCATTCACATCCATTATGAAATCATATAAATGGTTCTCATGGTTTCTAAACAAATAAGCTCTCTTTTCTAATCACTTCACTTGTAACCTCACTCTCAGCTCTACTCACAAATGCATTTCCAATGCTTCTCTCATATGCACTCAAGGATCAAATTTACTATTATTCATGATCTCTACAAATCCATTTAATGTCCAAATGTCACTCCACCTATGGTATTTTAAAAATGTTCTGACATTAGGCCCTTGAAGGGATGCAAAAGCATAAGAAAGATTTCTAATTAAATTCCAAACTTTAAGCTTTCACATTATGAATTCTGTGAGTTCATACAAACTAGTACCCAAAGCAATGAATGAATGAGAAACCCAAGCATCCATAAGAAACGGTTTATAGATTTTGTCACCCTCTTTCCATAGATATCTTCTTAAGTGGATCCATTTAATCAACAATGGATGAAACATATGACGGCAATATTTGTTGTCGAATATTAAAGGTGCAACAGTTATAGGTACAACTAAATACATTCGTTTTTATCATTCTCGTATGATGAGCTAAAGTAACACATTTTCAAATACACATGGAAACGTGCATAAAAGGAAATGTTCACATGCACATGAAATGTATATGCACATACATTAGCACACATTCCCATGCACATTGACATATTGCAATAAGGATGCACGTGAACATACATGATTAGTGCTCATGGAATTTATATTCGCAATCAAGCACATACTTAAACACTTGCATTAAGTGTTTATGAAGGTATATACACAAATGGAATCAAGCAAGTCTTGTAATCAATGTGGATAAGCCATATCTTGACTCATAATGTGGGAAGATAAATTAATGAATAAATATCACCTGGTTTTAATCATGTCAATACCATTTCATCCAACTTCAATATCATTCATCAATGTACCTACAAAAATGGCACGTTTAACCATTTCTATTGATTTTAATGTACCTTTTGTAGAGCTTCAAACTGGTTCTTTCTACTAGATTGTGGGTAGCTTTCTGAATCTCGATCATAACATATACATAGCGTCTCAAAATCTTCAAAGCATGAACTTTTGCATATAGTATGCTAATCTCTCTAAGATGGAGAATGTTTCTTACCTTTAAAAGCAATTGGTCTACCATTCTCAATTAATATTGCACCCATAGCACTACCAACAACATTCGTTTCTAGCTCAAAACGATTTTCTTGATCTATCAGTAACAAAAGTGGGGCACTTGAAACTACCTGTTTCACTAGATCAAAAGCTTGTTGTGTGTAGTACGCAACATAAACCTTTGACTATTCTAGAATAAATTTTTCAATGGTGTAGCTACGTATGAATAGCAAGAAATGAAGTTTGGATGGAAGCCTAATTATCCTAAGAATTATCATAGCTAGACACATTTGAGCAATTGTCTATATGAAGATTAGAGGAACTCCATGGATCCATTCTAATTCCATTTGAGGAAGTGATATGTTCTAAGCACTCAACTCCAAATAAACATATCCATGTCTTCTTTGGGCTGATATACAAAGTATTCTCATCCAACATTTTAGAAACTATACATAAAATGACATTAATATTCTTTCCAACTTTGACTATAAAGCAACAAATCATCCATAGAATCTACTACAAACTAATCAATAAAAAGACAAAAAGAATCATTTGCAAGCATCATAAAAGTAGGTACAACATTTTTTAAATAAAAAGGTAGTACAAGATACTCATAATGACCAAATCTAGTAGAAAACATTATTATCTCTACATCATCATCCTTAGCTCTTATCGGATGATAACCACACATTAAGTCTATCTTACTACATATAACGGCACTTCCTAGTACATAAAAAATCTCACTGATGTGAGGCACTAGATATCTATGCTTTATTGGTACTTTATCCAATTTTCTATAGCTATACACCTTGAGGATCAATTGTTCTTGTGAACTAAAAGTACTATGGCCGCAAAAGGTGAATAGTTCAATCTCATCAGTCCCCTGTCCTTATATTTATTGACTATAGGGAATACTTTTGTATCCTCTTACATAATCATTCAATATGACTATGTGGCTAGTGGATGAGCTCATAGTAATAACTCTATTCTCTGCTACACGTTTTTAGGTTGAAGACCTATAGGTAGTTATCAAAGAAACATGTGATGGAATTGAGTTTTCAATTTCGAACCTGGTGCAACTTCCAAATTCGTTTGAGTATGTAAAGATAAGAAGACTTTATGTTCCACATACATGAAATAAAGATACTCATACCCTTCTTTAACCATGAGAGAGGTGGACATCCATTTTCAAATCTCAACATGAGGCTCTCCATGGATGGTGATGTGGTCACATTATCATAGAAGTGATACATGTGAGCCCCCAAAATCTATAATGGATTTTTTAATTGCATGCCAGTTTTTGTTAAGAATGATTAAAATCTAGCCATCCCTGGAATCAGAAACTTCCACTCATGTTTGTAAGTGCGAATTTAGATTGGAAACATGGACAAAATGTCTCCTTAAGATCAAGCACAAACTTATGCACCTAAAGAAATTGAGGAAATTGACCTAGAATCTAAAATAGAAGATTTGTTGAGATTTGTCTCTGTTATAGGAAATACCATGGGTCCAAAGCCTTGGTACTTCATCTAGAGGAACAGAGTTATTATAGAAGATGATATTAAATTCTGCCCAAGTGGCTAGTTCTATCTTATCTTCTTCTATTTTCCTCCATCATTGATGAACAAAAATTAAGGTATACATGACATCGTAGAGTTTTTGTTTTTTCATGAAGAATATTACACTCGAAGAAGGACTACTTCCCTTAATTATCCACTATTCGATGGCATCCACCATCATGCCACTCATCTATCCATGCATATTTGCATGATGTAAATCTTTCACTTTCCACTTACGGTCTCTACTATCTCACATTCCCCCCTCTCTGACTAGAATCTATGAACTAGATGGTTCTATAAATGGAATTTGGACCTACACTGAGCCACCTACTAGAAACATCTATGGTATTCTCATAATTTTGGAACTTAGAGCCGTGATCTCCTCATTATATGTCTGCTCAAGCTTTGCCTTGAAAATAGGGCATTAACTCTTGTGAGGATTCATTCTAATTTAAAAAAAAAATAAATCTAAGGAGTAATTTGGCAAAATAATGCAATTTCTAGTTAATGACATTCATAATTGATGCTCATCCTTGCAAAAAAAGAACTCAAACGATATCTCATAATTCCTCTCTCCATCCCAAAATTAAAAAAAAATAGAAACCTCTCTCAATCCCTAAATCCTATACAAAATTACATCATGAGAATACAATTTACTAAGAGTCCTAAAAAACGTCAGGTAGTAAATACAATAAATAGCCTATAGAAGCTTATACATTTTTAAATATTTCTTTAAGGCATGAGAAGTTAATTCAAAACTTATTGAGTTACCTTTATGTGGATGAGTTATAGGATGAAAGTGCTAAATAGTTATGTAATTTATCTAAGTTTAGGAAGATGGACATGTTGGAACACGAGGAGCTTCTCTAGAAGATGTATTAATAGAAGTGGATGAATAAACATCCATTAGTATTCATTGAATGAAATGAGGCTAAATTAGTAGTAGTGATGCTTATGGTAAAGCCCTATACAAAGTATGCTAAAAAATATGAAATCAATGTAGCTTTTAGCTCAATGAACTAAATCAAATTGCCCATATGAACTAAATACATCCCAATAAAAATGATGGATGAAAAAGAACTCATTAGGGAAGAAAATGAACCATGCATGGGCCTTTTAGATTAAGGAGTGATTAGTGATGGACCAATCAGAAGAGGGTGGTGGCACAATCTATGCCCTATAAAATCCCTTATTTAATGAGATGCCTCTAGAGAGAGAAGGAATCTCGTAACTTGGCTAGGCCTAAAAATTCAAAATTCTAAAAAGTAAAAAAACTCATCATAACACCTCTGAATGTTAACTAAAAGCAACTTTAAAAATAAAGCAAACTCACTTAAAATAAAGTTAAAAACATGCGATCTTGCTTTTGGCAACAAAAATCAACTTTATTGTGTGAGTTTTTTGCAAGAGCTTTGGAAGGTTATAAAAGAGAGTCCTTGGGTCACTTTTTAGACATCCTGCACCAAATTGCAACGCTAGCTTTGGTCCCTCATTAGATGTGGTGGTCTAGCACACATGGGGCAGCCATGCTACACTTTAGGAGCATGTTGAGGAGCATATATGGAGTTCTTCTTGGAGGAGAGTGTGCTCATACTCTTGCTTATGGACAGGACATACCCATGAGCAGCTTGGTGGTGTGGATCAGCCATGTACTTGATGTATTTAAAGATTCTCTTCTACATGAAGATTTCCGTGTACTTCAAAGACATTAAATAGAGGTTGACATAAGATTTGCATCTTATGTTAAGAATTCAGGTACATATTCTCTTTATGCACACATGTACTACTTGGAGTTTATGGAGGCAGTGGCATCCATAACAGGAGGAGTCCTATTCGGCATATCTAAAGGAGTATGAGTACATGCATGCTACATGCATTCGGATGAGGTGTTAGAGAAGATGTGTTCACATGAGTATGAGGATTTTTGACAGCAATATGTTAGCATTCTATGTTAATTCTGTAACTATGTGATCTTTCACACACACATCACATTTATCTTCTTCCATAGCCTAAAATCAAATTAGGTTTTGCTAAATGTTAGTTTCAAACTCATCTTTCCTCTTTCTGTCACTCATATTCACTCTTCTACAACCTATCAGGTCATACATCTCATACATATTCAAATTTCTATACCTACATCTGAATATTATTGTAAATTCTATACATTCACTCATCCATCTATTTTTGTTCACATAGAGTGGTTGAGATTTTGACTCCCACATTGTAACTTGACATTTGTATATATGATGATGTGAGTAAGGATTATCGTATCTAACACTTTACACATGTTGTCTAATCTTTCTCTATCTTTGTCTCATCATTTGTATGGTAAAGTGTGGTATGTTCATGTTTTGTCAATATTGGAAGATTGCTGAAATTTGTGTTGTAGATCCTAGACCTATGGAACCATGGACATGTGGTATAAGTTATGGGCCTACTAAATTTCCAACATTTGGTATCAAAGTATTGAGGCTCTAGATTCCTAGGTTCCCAGACTTCGAGGTTTACAACATATGATTTAAGAGCATCTTCTAACATTTGACATTCGACATACACACTTACTCTAGATGAGTAGAGATTTGAGAATTAGAGAATTCAGTCACATGTTTATTCATCAGTGTGGAGTATGAAGTTGATGATCTGTTAGTAGCCAAATACTTTTTGAAGAGTATGAAAAATACTTTATAGAAGTATTGTTTGAAAACCAAGACTTGATCAAGAGAAGGCTACTTCAAATTCAAGGAGAAACAATGGTTTGGAGAAGATGAAAGAACCAAATCAACATCAGATCACAGGTATTAGTTTCTAGTATCCGATTATCATTTGCAGGTCATATCTTAGAAGAGCAATTATGTGGATATTTAAAATGATTGAACAAATGCTTTCATACACTTTCATTCTTTGAAAGTAAAAGCATTAGCTACATCAAAACTATCGAGAACAAGAAGATTAGATGTGTTTTGATAAATCTCTTTCATGGCAAGGAAACTTATCTAAGAAGAAAAATTTGGAGATGAGATGAGTTTTGTTTTCAACCAACCTTTGTAAGTTGGTTGGAAGTTTTTTTATCACATTGTGTACTAGAGAGGTAATTCAACATTTAGCCAAAAGGTTGGTGAATCCAGCCATATCAGTCACATTTGAAGTAGAGTTTTGTTCAAAGATATGAGGAGATGGTAAAACATGATTCTATATTCACTTCCATTTGTATACCATGTTTGTTTTGTCTCTTATTCTTAGCACTAGAGGAAGAGAAAAATTCATTTGAAGAAGTTAAGACTGCTTGTTATTTCAAGATGAAGAGAACAAAAGCTATGGAAGAGAACCTTGAAGATGTTGACATCATCAGGTGGAAAGAAATGCAGAAGAAGAAAGTCCAACATTTCCAAAGGGAACTTAAGACTTCCTTTTCTCTTATATTTATCATATAACTTTCGTATTTTATCCTCTACATCCAAAGACAAGTCTACGAGAACATCTTGTGTGAAGAAGAAGTAGTTTCTTGTTTTGCATTACACTTGGTCATATTTTGGTAGGATTTGACAAAGAATTACATTGAGAGAAAGGAAAGCAACAAATATATGTTTTGACTCATATGTGTATGAGTTATGTTTTAGTTGAAGCTTTTAAGTAAGCAGCTTATTTGTTCCCTCAAAGAATTCTTGGAGTGTCAATTCAGAGCTACTTGGTATATGACAAGTTGCATATATTCTTCTTGACCTAACTCTTGAGGTATAAGAGTATTTGTAGTAGATGTTGGAGACTTGAAGTGAGGTTTTTGTTTGGAAAAGCTACCTCATATTCTGTATAATCAGTATATCCAAAAAATTCAAAGTTTTTTAGGATAAAAATTCAAAAAAATCAGTATTTCCAGAAAATTCAGTATTTAAAAAAAAATTAGTATTTTCAAAAGTTCAAAAATTTTAGTATTTTGAGAAAATTCAAAAAATTCAGAAAATTTAGGAAAATTCAGATTTTTCTGAAGAACAAGTCAGTTGAAGAATCTACTTTCTATGATTATCTAGGTTTTTGTATACATGCTTGTATTCAAAAAAGGTGTTCCATCAAATCCTATCACTTGATTGAGAAGTGGAGTTAGCCAAAAGAAAGTCAAGTAGATACTATCACATTTCATCCAGGTAGAATATGACGAGATGAAGTATCAACTTGCAACTTTTGGACTTCTCAAGGTGAGAGTTTGTCAACTTATGTTTCAAGTAGGTGTTGCAGATTCTTGAGAAGGATTTGTTTGAAGAAAAGTTTTAGAATTTTATGTGAGAAGCATGGACACTTAGAGACATTTAGGTAGCAAATCAAACATTCAATCATGAAGGTTTGATGAGAGGAGATTCTTTACAGGTATTTTGATAGAGAGATCTTGATAGATCTTGAATGATCTTGAAGATCTTGGGTATTTATGAGTTAATTGTCTATCCTTTGTTTGAAAAGTTCTTAGCATTGGAAGAATTAAGTCAAAGATTCAAATTCTATCAGATTTGCGTTGTCGACAAAAATAAGAAGATACTTGTTATGTTGAAGAAGATTATGGATCCTAAAATTTTGTTTTAGATATTGCCATTGATCACTCAGGATCAGATTAATTGAAAGAAGGAAGACGTTCCAAATTTCATAAAGTCCGATATAATTTGAAGAATTCTAGATACTAGTGTTAAATCATCCAGGGGGTGAGGAAACATGAAGACTTATTTTCAACTATATGTTAAGGAATGTAGAGTCATACCTACAGGTGTATTCCTATAGGCCATATCAGGTATTCTTATGTTTCCTTTGTTAGTTTCTCTTTATGTTCCAGCTTTGAAAGAAGAAGGAAGAAGGAGAATGTCTAGAGAAAGTTCATGTTAGGTATTCCTGTTCAAGAGAAAGTTCTAGCATTCTATTGAAGAGAAATTTGATATTTCAGAGAGGTAGGTTTCAAAGGTTCGCACATATATGTTTATACTAGACTTTGAAGGAAACAAGTATGAAAGAGGATGAAGACAAGATGACATCATACATATGAAATTTTGAGACTCTTGAGTTGAGTTGAGTACAGTTAGAGATGAACCATCTAGTGTTCATAATACACTAAGTTGTGAGTCTTTAGTCATAACTCCCAAGATGGATTTAATTTTTGATTATGGTTTAGTGTATTTA
This sequence comes from Ceratopteris richardii, assembly GCA_020310875.1. NCBI lineage: Eukaryota > Viridiplantae > Streptophyta > Polypodiopsida > Polypodiales > Pteridaceae > Ceratopteris > Ceratopteris richardii. The sequence continues at coordinate 134,940,797 of CM035430.1, read as the reverse complement.
CATGACACAACAGTAGTACATTGAGAAACCTTTCATAATATAAATGAAAATATATGGATCCTAGTGTATGTTTACAAGTTTGAGAAGACAAGATATAGCAAGTTCAGAGTCAATTTATGCTACATATGTTGTCAAGCAATGATTGTTTGATGTATACACTATTGGATATCTAGTTTGCATATTTTCTCAGGTATTATGGTTCATATTCAACAAATTCATTTTTTTGAGATTTGAAGAAATTCAAATTCAGTTTTGAAGAAGATTTTTGAAGAAAAGGATTGAAGGTCAATTCAGCAGTACAAGTTTGAAGTTTATGTCAGTTTGCTCATGAATGAAGTTGTATATCTACTTCAGTTTGTACCAATATGACATTGTAGGGGGGGAGGGATTGTTGGAAAACAATGTCACATTAGTCCAAAATCCATTTAGGGTAGAAACGCTCATTTTGGTACTTAGTCATTTTTGGCACAAAAATGGGTAAACATTTTATGAGTCTATCTTGTAGAGCTTGGAGAGAGCTTTCCAATGGTATACGACATGCAGTCATCAAAGATCAGATTTGGGAGAACACCCTAACCCTAATTTTCTACTCATTTAGGGTTTTGACCTCATATGATAGCTCTCGGCATGAGGATCATAAAAATGTTGTCAAATCATTCATCAAGTGGTCAGAAGTGTGAAAAAGCAGGTCAAGAAGTTATTTTTAAACTTAGCTAAAAGAAACTTTAAAAATAAAGCAAACTCACTTAAAATAAAGCTAAAAACATGTGATCTAGCTTTTGGCAACAAAAATCATATTATTATGTGAGTTTTTTGCAAGAGCTTTGGAAGGCTATAAACAAGAGTCCTTGGGTAACTTTTTAGACATCGTGCACCAAATTGCAATGCCAACTTTGGTTCCTCATTACAGGTGGTCCTCTAGCACACATGGGGCAGCCATGGTGCACTCTAGGAGCATGTTGACAAGCAGCTATGGAGTTCTTCTTGGAGAAGAGTGTGCTCATACTCTTGCTTATGGAGAGGAAATACCATTAACAGCTTGGTGGTGTGGATCCGCCATCTACTTGATGTATTTGAAGATTATCTTCTACATGAAGATTTCCATATACTTCAAAGACATTGGATGGAGGTTAACATAAGATTTGCATCTTATGTTAGGAATTCAGGTACATATTCTCTTTATGCACACAAGAACTACTCGGAGTTTATGGAGGCAGTGGCATCCATGTTGGAGGAAGTCTATGACAAGCCTAAGTATTGGCTTGAGTCCCACAAAGTCATGAAAAAAGCTTTAAAATGAAGACTATGTAAAGTTCACTTGTGAACTACCTCTTGTAACTTTTGAAGAGTTTACTTAATGTAAAAGTGAAAGAATCGTAAGTGGTTAAGTCCACTTGATCAAGAATGGAAAGAGGAGCCACGAATTCGTGATTTGTGGTAGGTAGAGAATCAAATCAATCATTTATTGATTGGAGAGTGATTGAGGGAAGTTAGCCTTCCAAACTCAACTATAAATAGATGGCAGTTTTAGTCGTGGTTAGAGAGACCTATGTGAAGACCTCCAAGAGCTGAGCTTTATGCCATATCAAGGTGTGAATACAAGGCACACATATGTATCAGTAAGTCATTGTATTTTACAAGCAATATACTTTCATTTTCATGATTATTTGAGTTCATATGTCCATGTTCTTGTGAAGTGTACTACTCACTGCCATATCTCTCAGTTTTCTGAGTCTGTTTGCAGAGATTGTTTCTCTCAGCTTGGTGCATCATTGTCGGTGATTTCACTTGTTAAAGTTAGCTCTATAAGTGTGCTATATTCTCACAGAGTTTCAATTAATTTGGATGTTGCAATCGACAGTTATGTTCAATTGAAGTCAATAGTGTGTGTTCATCTTCACTTCTCTGTGAGGTACCCAACTTTTCCTCTCAACTTGTCAGAGCCATTTCTCAGTGGTTACTTATCCCAATTCAATGATTTAAAGCTTGTTGGATTCAGCTTACTATCTAGTATAACGATACAAATTTTCATAATCATTGAATTCCTACATTTTGAGTTATGCTGATTTTTCTACTCACTGGTCTCAAACTGTAGAAGCCCGTGAAAATCAGGATGATGTCATCACTTGTTAAGACTCATTCTCAGTGTGTGGTTTATTATTTTTGATGAGATTACTCTTGAAAGTTAGCTCTTCAAGCTACCTAGACTTGCCGAAGAGGAATTAAGCTAATTGCTACTGTGCTCAGAGAATTATGCAAAACCATGGACAGGTATATGAACCAAAATAGCAAGTTTTTCACCTCTGAGCTAACTCCAACTTATCTGTTTTGATCTATCTTTTTGAGAGTGATCTTCCAAGGTACATAGGGTGTCTAATACATCCATTGGCAAGCTAAAAGCGCCCACCATATACTCCTGGAGTTCATTTGCCTGGTGTAGACCAAGGATTTTGCAACACCTCTTCATCTTCAAGCACATACCTATCCATCTCTTCACAGTGGTATCAGAGCAAGATTGGACAACATGGCAGATGGATTTCCTTCATCAATTGACAAATTGGACAGAGGTAACTAGTCAGCTTGGTCATTAAGAATGGAAGCTTATCTCCAAGGTAGAAGTTTATATGGTTATGTGGCTTGAGATGAAGTTATGCCAAGTTTCAGGAACAAAAGTCAACCAACACAAGAAGAGCAAGAAAGATTGAGCACATGGTGCTCCAAGGATGCACTTGCAAGGTCTTATCTCCTCAAATCTATCTTAGATTTTTTGTTGCCTCACATTAGAATTTGTAAGACATCTCAGGAAGTGTGGGATGCACTTGAAGCCTTCTTCTCTTCAAGTACTAAAGCTAGGAAGCATCAAGTATGGATGGATTTCACAACTCTCAAGAAGGCTCCCAAACAAAATGTGACTGATTTTGTCACAAAGCTCAAGGACATAGCAGATCAGTTGGGAAGCATTGGAGAGGTAATAGATGAAGAGCAAATTGTAAGGCAGATCATCAATGGCTTGAAGGCAGATGACAAGTGCATTTGTACATGGACATGCATGTACCTGATTTCAAGGACATAGCAGATCAGTTGGGAAGCATTTGTACATGGACATGCATGTACCTGATTTCAATACGCTCATTGGACAACTACTTACTCAAGAGGCAAAGCTTATCAAAAATGGAGAAAGCTCTAAAGGTAATCAATCTTCAGCTTTATACACTGATAAAAGCAAGTCCAAAGATAACAAAGGAAAGGCCAAAGAAAGTGGATGATGAAGCAGGTACATATCAAGCTAACTATGCAGGTAGAGGAAGACATGGCAGAGGTAGAGGAAGAGGAGGTAGACAAGGCAGGGGGAGATCCCAAGACTCTAACCCATGTTCTAGTTGTGGATTAACTAATCATACAACTGAAAATTGCTTTAGGAATTCCAAGAATCAAAGAGGCAGAGGATACAATAGAGGAAGTTATGGCTACTCAAGAGGAAGGTTCAACAACTACCATGGCAAATACAACAACTACAATCATTCAAACTATCAAGGAGGCTACAAAGGAAGGAGAGACTACAATAACTACACAAAAGACTCAAACAAAGAGGATTCATTATTGATCATGAACATGGCTATGCCACAAGGTAAATCTGATGAGCATGTTTTGTACATAGATTCAGGTTGTTCAAATCATGAGGTAGAAAATGTGGCACTCCTATTAGATTTAGAAGATCCAAGGAATAAGCATGAGGTACAAACAGAAGATGATACAAAACATCCTGTGGAGAAAATAGGCAATGTCAAAGCACCTGATGGAAACATCAACCTTCTGAGTAAGGTACTCTATGTCCCTACCATTACAAAGAATTTGATAAGTGTTGGGCAGATAGTAGAGAAAGGGTTGCAAGTCAGGTTCACAAAGGCAGGAGTATTTGTTGAAGATCCAAGTCAAGGATTCAGAAAAATTCCAAAAGGTGAAAAGACAGGTAGATTATACACATTTGAATTACAGGACACTAGAAACATTGCTGTTTTTAATTATGGTAGTCAAACACTCACAGAATTGGAAGTATGGCACAAAAGGTTAGCACATATTGGTGAAAGGTCATTAAAGCAAATTTGGAGGGACCAAAGTGTACTTGGACTCCCTAATTTGTCAAAACAGCATATGATTTATAAGTGTAGTGCATGTCAATTTGGAAAGTCTCACAGGTTACCATTCATGAAGAAAGGTTATATGCATGGAGATCTCTTGGAGTTGGTTCATACAGATGTATGGGGACCTAGCAAGGAAGCTTCAATATCTGGATCAAGGTATTATGTCTCCTTTATTGATGATTGCAGCAGATCGACTATCCTATTCTTTATGAAACACAAAGATGAAGTTTTTTCATGTTTCAAAAGATATTTGGCTCTTGTGGAGAACCAAACAGGTAAATCACTAAAAAGACTAAGGTCAGATGGAGGGGGAGAATACTTCTCCCATGAGTTTGATTCTTTTCTTCAAGAAAGAGGAATCAAAAGAGAGGTAACTACAAGGCACACTCCTGAGCAAAATGGAGTGGCAGAAAGGAGGAATAGGACAATTGTTGAAGCTGCAAGATCTATGTTAAATGAAAAGCATTTACCTAATTACAGATTGGGTTGGCTCCAAGGAAGATAGAAGAAGCACTTCAGGTTATCTTACCTTTGCAGGTTCAAAGCTTATTTCATGGTCATCCAAGAAGCAGCCCACAGTTGCTCTCTCTTCTACTGAAGCTGAATATAGAGTTCTTGCCATAGCTACACAAGAAGCTATGTGGATGAAGACATTATTCAAAGATCTTGGATTGGAGTTTGGAACTCCAACTATTTTTGGTGACAATATGAGTTCTATTCATTTGGCTGCTAATCCTATTTTTCATGCAAGGACTAAACATATTGAAGTTCATTATCACTATGTACGAGAGAAGGTTCCAAGCAAAGAGATTCAAATATCATATGTGTCCACTCATCAACAATGTGCAGATATTCTAACTAAAGCATTGGATGGTACAAAGCTTTGCAAATTCAAGGCTATGATTGGTTTACAGGTAATTTTGGAAGATTGAAGACCTCAAGCATACTTGGCTTGAGGGGGAGTTGTTGGAGCAAGTGTATGACAAGCCTAAGTATTGGCTTGAGTTCCCCAAAGTCATGAAAAAAGCTTTAAAATGAAGACTATGTAAAGTTCACTTGTGAACTACCTCTTGTAACTTTTGAAGAGTTTACTTAATGTAAAAGTGAAAGAATCTTATGTGGTTGCGTCCACTTGATCAAGAATGGAAAGAGGAGCCACGAATTCGTGATTTGTGGTAGGTAGAGAATCAAATCAATCATTGATTGATTGGACAGTGATTGAGGAAGTTAGCCTTTCAAACTCAACTATAAATAGATGGCAGTTTTAGTCGTGGTTAGAGAGACCTATGTGAAGACCTCCAAGAGCTGAGCTTTATGCCATATCAAGGTGTGATTACAAGGCACACATATGTATCAGTTTGTCATTGTATTGTACAAGCAATATACTTTCATTTTCATGATTATTTGAGTTCATATGTCCATGTTCTTGTGAAGTGTACTACTCACTACCATATCTCTCAATTTTCTTAGTCAGATTGCAGAGATTGTTTCTCTGAGCTTGGTGCATCATTTTCAGTGATTTGACTTGCCAAATTTAGCTCTATAAGTCTGCTATATTTTCACAAAGTTTCAGTTCATTTGGATGTTGCAATCTTCAGTTATGTTCAATTGAAGTCAATAGTGTTTGTTCATCTTCACTTCTCTGTCAGGTACCCGACTTTTCCACTCATCTTGTGAGAGCCATTTCTCAGTGGTTACTTATCCAAATTCAATAATTTAAAGCTTTTTTGATTCAACTTACTCTGTAGAATAACCATACAAATTTTCGTAATCATTGGATTCCTACATTTTGCGTTACGTTTATTTTTCTGCTCACTTGTCTCAAACTGTAGCAACCCGTGAAAATCGGGATGATGTCATCACTTGTTAAAACTCATTCTCAGTGTGTGGTTTATTATTTTTGATGCAATTACTCTTGAAAGTTAGCTCTTTAAGCTACCTAGATTTTCCCAAGAGAAATTAAGCTAATTGCTGCTATGCTTAGAGAATTATGCAAAACACTAGACATGTGTATGAACCAAAATACCAAGTTTTTCACCTCTGAGCTAACTCCAACTTATCTGTTTTGATCTATCTTTTTGAGAGTGATCTTCCAAGGTACATAGGGTGTCTAATACATCCATTGGCAAGCTAAAAGGGCCCACCATATACTCCTGGAGTTCATTTGGCTAGTGTAGGCCAAGGATTTTGCAACACCTCTTCATCTTCAAGCACATACCTATCCATCTCTTCACAATCCATACCACGACAAGTCCTATTTGGAATATCTAAAGGAGAATCAGTACATGCATGCTACATGCATTCGGATGAGGTGTTAGAGAACGATGTGTTCACATTAGTATGAGGATTTTTGAGAGCAACATGTTAGCATTCTATGATAATTCTATAAGTATGTGATCTTTCACACACACATCTGATTTAGGTTCTTCCATAGCCTAAAATCAAATTAGGCTTTGCTAAATATCAGTTTCAAACTAATCTTTCATCTTTTTGTCACTCATATTCACTCTTCTACAACCTATCAGGTCATATATCTCATACATATTTATATTTCTATCCCTACATCTGAATATTCTTGTAAATTCTATACATTCACTTATCCATCTATTTTTGTTCACATAGAGTGGTTGAGATTTTGACTCCCACATTGTAAATGGACATTTGTATATATGATGATGTTAGTAATCGGTGGCTTATGTAACACTTTACACATGTTGTCTAATCTTTCTCTATCTTTGTCTCATCAGTTGTATGATTAAGTGTGGTATGTTCATGTTTTATCAATATTGGAAGATTGCTGAAATATGTGTTGTAGATCATGGACCTATGGAACCATGGACCTGTGGTATTACTTATGGGCCTAATAAAATTCAAATAGTTTTAATGTCCAACTAATGTACATTCCAACCATGATGAGCTGCAAGTGCACAGATGCTACTAACAGTAGTCATTTGGCAAGTAGGAGCAAAGGTTTCATCAAAATCAATGCCTCTTTCATATGAATAATCCTTTGCAACAAGCCTAGCCTTATGTAGAGGAGGTACTGGGGTGTCTACTTCTACCAAAAGCAGAGACAAACTCTTCCAGTACGTCGCCTACTCAAGGGGGGTTCTCTTTTAGGGAAGTATACCCCTTAACATTTCTGTGAGCACGTAAATAACAATGTTTGCACAGAGATGTAAATACTTCAGGAAATGTATATACCACAGGTGACCAAGGAGAACCATACACTTCTTAATTCGACTCCAATGATTACAAATAAAATCCGTCAAGGAATACTCAAAACTAATGCTCAGTGCTTCCAGGCACTCTATGCAGACAAACACTGGCACTTTGTGCAGAAAGACACAGCTCAATACAAGCGGACGAGAATTTCTCTAGAAAATCAGAGTTACAATATCACTACCCCGATAGAAGAATCCAAGGCACTCTCTTACTCTATGGTGCTCATAGCCCTCCACTGGGAAGCCCACACTCTGTATCCACTCCACCGAGTGACTCCCACAGTAGACTTGAAACCACCAAGAGCAAGAAAAGACTTCTGCCCGAATACCCGCGTCAATGTAACTCTAAAAATGTACCAAAAATGTGTGTACCGTGTACATGTAACACCAAATGAGCACAAATCCTTTGATTTTATAGGCCCCAATAGGCCAAGAGGGCCTTGCCGAATCTTCACGTCCACTGATCACGCACCGGTTGATTACCCAAGATTGAAGGGGTAGGTCAATTATTCTCCTTGATTTGAATTAGATCCACAAAATAGGTAGTCGCCGTGAATGGTTGGTGGCAATAGACTTTTCTCAGCTTCCACTTTTTTACTATGCATACTTTTACTATTTACTGTTGAATGAAAGCCGAAATTCTAGGTATAGTCTACGGCTACTTGAAGAGTGACATGATCTCCCCACTTGCCAGACATCTTTTTTAACATAATCACTATACTTCATTGCACATATCCTTCATAATACTCTGGATGAGAACACAACTGCATGAAAACATTATCTCTGACAGCCTTATGATGTGCTGGTGATCGATAGAGTTGGTCTGAGAAGGCACGAAACTCAATGTCGTTTGAAGTAAAAATAGCTTTACACCAAGACCCTGGCAATTACCATCTCCCTCCACCTTCATCTTACTGAATGTATAGTCCATCAAACTCTCGATCACCCGGGCACAAGCATCCTCATCCATAGGAATTTCTCCATTAGTTTTGGGAATATGAGGTGTGAAGTCGATGTGAGTTATCCTTTTCCCAATTTCACCATTGTAATCAGGAGAATCATCTGAGCATCCAAGGAACCTTTCATCATCACCAAGATATGGTCATCTGCAAGCATTGCACCTTGTGTATGGTTGTGTGTGAGTGTGTGTATGAGTGGGGGGAGTGTGCTTATGTGTGTGTGGGTATTTGTACGCATAGGGGTGCATGTGTGTAAGTGTGGGTGTGTGTGATTTGTGTGTGATTGTATGGGGGTGTGAGTGTGTAATGGTGCGGGTGTGTGTGGCATATGTGTGTGTGGGTGTGTGTGTGTGTGGGTGTGCATGTATGTGGTTGTGTATGTGTGGGAGTGTATGTGGGTGTGTATGTAAGCCGGTGTGTGTGGAAGTGTGCTTGAGGGTGTGTGTGGAAGTGTGTGTGTGTGAGTGCATGTGTGTGTGTATGAAGGGGGAGTGTGTGTGTGAGGAAGTGTGTGTGTGTGTGTGTGCGTGCATGTGAGTGTGTGTATGTGGGGGTGTGTGTGGGAGTGTGTGCGTGGGGGTGAGGGGCGGGTGAGGTGCAAGGGGCAGAGCTCTGAGGGGGGGGGGGGGGAAGTTGTGAGGGCGGGGGGCGGAGGAGTGAGGGGCGGGGGGCGGAGGAGTGAGGGGTGGAGGGCGGAGGCGGAGTGAGGGGCGGAGGGCGGAGGCGGAGTGAGGGGCGGGGGGCGGAGGAGTGAGGGGCGGGGGCGGAGGAGTGAGGGGCGGGGGGCGGAGGAGTGAGGGGCGGGGGCAGAGGAGTGAGGGGCGGGGGCGGAGGTGGAGTAAGGGGGGGGGGGCGGAGGAGTGAGGGCGGGGGGCGGAGGAGTGAGGGCGGGGAGCAGAGGAGTGAGGGGCGGGGGGCGGAGGCAGAGTGAGGGGCGGGGGGCGGAGGAGTGAGGGGCGGGGGGCGGAGGCGGAGTGAGGGGCGGGGGGCGGAGGAGTGAGGGGCGGGGGGCGGAGGCGGAGTGAGGGGCGGGGGGCGGAGGAGTGAGGGGCGGGGGCGGAGGCGGAGTGAGGGGCGGGGGGCGGAGGCGGAGTGAGGGGCGGGGGCGGAGGAGTGAGGGGCGGGGGGCAGAGGCGGAGTGAGGAGAGAGAAAAGAGAGAGAGAGAGAGAGAGAGAGAGAGAGAGAGAGAGAGAGAGAGAGAGAGAGAGAGAGAGAGAGAGAGAGAGAGAGAGAGAGAGAGAGAGAGAGAGAGAGAGAGAGAGAGAGAGAGAGAGAGAGAGAGAGAGAGAGAGAGAGAGAGAGAGAGAGAGAGAGAGAGAGAGAGAGAGAGAGAGAGAGAGAGAAATCGGGGAAAGAGAGAGAGGTAGAGAGAGAGGGAGAGATAGAGAGAGAGAGAGAGAGAAAGAGAGAGAAAGAGAAAGAGAAAGAGAGGGAAATAGAGAGGGAGGTGGAAATCGGAAGAGAAGAGAGAGAGAGAGAAAGAAAGAGATAGAGGGAAAAGAGAGAGTGAGGGAAAGAAATCGAAAGAGAAGAGGAAGAGAGAAAGAAAGAGAGGGAAATAGAGAGAGAGAGGGGGAAAGAGAGAAAGAGAGAGAAAGAGAGAGAGGAAGAGAGAGATGGCGGGGAAGAGAGGAGGGGGATCTACAGACCCCCACATCAAGATTTTGCACCGTCCCTGGTGCAATTTGCTTATTTTTTTTTTCATGCAGAAAATAAAAGAACTATGGTATGTACAGAGAGTGAATTTCTTCTGCTTGCATCAATTCAAATAACTCTTCACCCTGGAGATGTTGACGAGGGGCATCCTTTTACCCTGCAGATCTTCCAGATGCACTGCACCATGTGGCAATACCTTGATAACCTTATATGGTCCTGTCCATTTGGGGGCCAATTTAGTTGAAATTGCCGGGACTTGATGCACTAAAACCATGGACCCTTCTTAAACTTCATTCGATCTCAGATACCTGTCATGTAATTTCTTGCGCTCTTCTTGTGTCACCAGAAGTTTCTGCATTGCCCCTTCTCTGTACTCTTCTAATGCCACCAATCTCTGAATGGGGGGTTCAATTCCAATGGTTTTCATTCCTATTTCTTTTCTGATGATAAACTCAAATGGTGCCCATGCCTCTTTACCATAAACTAAACGAAATGGAGTCTCGCCTGTGGTTCCCCTCTTCGTGCTTCTGAAAGCCCAAATTGCACCAATCAGTGCTAGCAGCCAAGAGCTTTGATGATCAAAAGATAATTTGCGAAGTAGTCCAATCAAAATTTTATTGGAACTCTCTGCTTGGGCATTTGCCCTTGGGTAATAGGCACAAATAAACTGGAGCAATTGATTTTGTACCTGTCAAATATAAACTGGAGCAATTGATTTACAAAATATGTGCCCCTGTCACTAGTAATTTCCAGTGGGCAACCAAATCTTGAGAAAATACGTTTATACATAAATTTGGCTACTGTTAAAGCCGTGCAGTCCACAGTAGCTTTAGCCTCTATCCATTTAGTGGCATAGCATGTGGCCATCAAAATATACTTTTTACCTCCTGGTTGCCCAGTTGGGCTAATTGGCCCTATGAAATCAAGACCCCATCTTTCAAATGGAAGCCATCCTGTAGATATGACCAATGGTTGGAAATTCAATCTGGTTGGCGCGGGAGCACACCTCTAGCAGATGTTGCATTCTTTAGAAAACTTGATTGCATCCTTGAAAATATGAGGCCACCATAAACCTTTGTGGATGATTCTATGAGCCAATTCTTCCCCCCTTAGATGTCCTTCACTGTGTGCAGCCTCCAGCAGAAGATTTACCTCCTCTGGATAGACACACCTTCTCAATATATCATCCTGACAGTATTTATATAAATTTCCATTTATAAGAGAATATGCCTTGGTTTTCAGGAGCAGTCTTCTCTTTTCCACATGTGTCAAGTGTTCTGGGATCTTTCCAGTAGTCAGAACATGGAGAATTTCATCATACCAACCTGTCCGGATTGCTACTAGAAAAAGATTGCTATCCACCAACTCATCATTAATACCTGTTGCCTTTTCGCTCATTGCCGTCCTAGACACTTGATCTGCCATGTAGTGCTCTTTTCCTGGCTTAATATGAATATCAAAATTAAATTCTTGAAATAGGAGTAACCATCTCCAAAACCTTCCAGCTACTCTAGGCTTGTTTATCAAATACTTCAAGGGCTGATGATCAGAAATAACAATGAAATGTACACCAAGGAGATAATGTCGGAACTTCTGAAGAGCAAATACGATAGCCAAACCTTCTCTTTCCGTTGTACTGTAATTTCTTTCAGCTTGGTTGAGTAGTCTGCTTGCATAAGAGATAGGTCTATCCACTTTGTGAGATGATGGTTGAGCTAGAACTGCACCAACAGCATGAAGACTAGCATCTGTATGCACATGAAATTCCAATGACCAATTAGGAACACTTAAAAGTGGAGCAGTACATAGCCTCAACTTTAGTTCACAAAATGCTTTGTCGGCTTCAGCACTCCATGAGAAAGGAATCTTTTTACTAGTAAGCCTTGACAACGGCTTAGCAATTTCTGAATACATCCTAATGAATCTTCTGTGATACCCTGCATGGCCCAAGAAACTTTGCACTTCCTTTGGGCTTTGTGGAATTGGCATGGAAAGAATAGCTGTAACCTTTGGAGGGTCAACAGTTATACCTTCCGCAGATACTATGTGACCAAGAAGAGTGCCCTTAGTGACCAAAAAGTGACATTTATCAGGATTCAATTTCAAACCTGTTTTGAGACATTGCTCAAAAATTTCATTTAGATTTTCCAAATGGTCATGGAAATCTTGAACTCCTGCCCTTCTATCTGTACCTGAAAATACTAAAAAGTCATCCATGAAAATGCATAGAAAGGTTGTTAACCATTTGCCCAATATCAGATACATCGTTCTATTAAATGAAGCAGGTGCATTCTTCAAACCAAAAGCCATTCGAGTATAGACATAAGTGCCCCAGGGAGTGACAAAGGCTGTTTTGTCCCTATCATCAGGATGGATCACTATCTGATTGTAGCCACTAAAACCATCCAAGAAACTATACAAAGTGTGACCAGTTACTTCTTCAAGTACTTGCTCTGTGAAGGGCTGAGGAAATCCATCTTGAATAGTCACTTTATTCAGAGCACGGAAATCAACACATACCCTTATTTTTCCACTATTTTTCTTCGGCACAATAACCATAGAAGAAAGCCACCTGGAATGTTCTACTGGCACAATTATACCTGCTTCTTCTAATTTTGTAATCTCTGCTTTTACCGCCTCTGCATACTTCGGATTGAGTCGATATGGTCTACTTCTTATTGGCGCGGCTCCCTCAACTAAGGGTATCCGATGTAACCCAAGCTCTTCTGGTATTCGTGTTAAATCTTTGTAGGACCATGCGAAGACACTTTTGTAAGTAAAAAGCAAAGAAGTTACCTTTTGTAGCAAAGGAGGATAATGCCACAACCAGGATGCCAAGTGAACTATTTGAGGGTTCTCTTCATCCCCTAAATTTACTTCTTGAACCAATGTTTCAGAATTGGTCTTGCTTGAGAAATCATCTCCACTATATGCAGGAGTGGATTTTAATTTATATTCTGCAACATGTTCTTTCATCCAACCTTGAGGTATATATGCAAAAGGAAGGTCTTCTCTGCTCTTAAGTTCACAATCTGCTACCTCTGATTCTTTTATATGGCTTGCCCTTTCAAAGGTTGTATTTTCCTGCAATTGCTTATTCTCCAATACCTTGTGATCTTCATTGCCCTTTTCTGTAATTACCTTATCTGCAACTTCCTCCTCAATTTCATTGATCTCCACTGTACAACACTCTGCACTTCCCATCATCCAATTTAACAATGTATCATCTTCATGGGGTAGAGAGGGCATTACCTGAGTGTCCACAGTATATCCACCATTAGTTTTTCCTGAGTCGAATCCCTCTTCCAAATGTAATTGCAGTTGGCTATTGGTGCTTGTTGAAATCCATAGTTTGTTTTTTCCCCAAACTTGCAAAGCTTTTGCTTGTCTCAGCCAAGGTCTCCCCAGGAGCAAAGGATAGGAAGTCTCCTGTGGAAGTGCAATAACAACAAAATCCAACACAAAGTGGCAACCCTGTACTATCATCAATACCTTTTCAATAATGCCAAGTGGCACAACCCGATGTTGATCTGCTAATGTAACCGTGAATGGTGCCAACTTGGTGGGGCTCAATTTCAGCTTCTTCATTGTAAAATCTGGCATTAAATTGATGCCAGAGCCTCCATCTATGATCACACCTGTGAGAGCTTCATCCTTTATACAAACAGATAATCTTGAGCTTTGGTAGTCTGCTAAGGGTGCAGGGGGAAAATCAACCATGAAACCATCTATACTAGGTGATTGGACCAATTGAGCAGAGTGTATAATCTTTAGTAAGTCACTTCTTATTTTTGAATCCATCCTTATAAGTTCATAGAGACTAATCTTGTGATGAATACCTTTCAAGATCTGTTCAATGTTTACCTCCTGAGTATTTTCTTGTAGATGTGTTGGTTGGCCCCTTAGAGAAGTAGTCATTTTTTTCATAAGCTCCTTCAATTTCCACTTGGTCCTTCCATCCAGACTTCTTTTCTTCCTCTTTATCCTGAATTCCTTGTTGTTTCCCCCTAAGGTTTGCTGCTGCTTGTCTAGCTCTGGTCATCATGGGCATAACAGAGGATGAAACAACATAGGATTGAGTAGTCATACCTTCTACTGGTGGGGAGACTGCAATCATGTGAATTGGAGCAGGACGACCTCTTGGGCAATCTTTGGTATAATGGTCCTTGGCCTCTGGACAATGCTGACAAGGAGGTGCATCTTCTGGAAGAGAACACCTATTTTGCATGTGGCCGTACTCACCACAACGATAGCACATCAAAGGTCTATTATATCTAGGCTTTGGAGGCCTATTCTCCTCTCTATTAGATGTATTTGAAGTACTAGCATAGTATGAATCCAAAGTTTGAGGGTTACCTCTCTGCTGTGTACCCTTGAGGTAATAACAATCTCTGGCTTCATGACCATCTTTTCCACAAAATTGACAGCTTACCTTAATAGGGCAATTAGCATTGGAATGTCCATTGTTGTTACAGATTACACCAAATTTGTCTCCTTATATCCTGAGTGGTCTTCAAATCTTCTAACTCTTGGCGAAGTTGGGCTACTTCATCATCAGTGCGACGCAGTGGCGGCAAGACCTTCTCTTCTTGTTGATTTTGTTGCATCTTCAATGCCTCCAGTTCCCTCCTTAGTTGCTCAATAGGATCCAGATCTGGAGCATACTTTTGTTGTGTATCCCCTTCAAAATGTTGCCTTGCTTCTTCAATGCGTGATGCCGCTGCAACAAAATCATTGAGGGACGCATCCAATCTAAGAGATTCACGAAGCTTCTGCTGAGATGACCTGGGCAGAGCCTTTTCTATCCACTTTTTAACCAAAAAGTCACCTGGAGCATGTGGCAGACGTGCAACAAGTGCTTTTGTTCTAGTGTGAAGTTCATGAAAAGATTCACCTGGTCTTAGCTTCAAATTCTCTAGCTGATCTAGAGCTCTTTCCGAAGAATCACTTGGTCGAAATGTCTGTGAGAATGCCGCCTTCAGAGCCTCCCATGTAGTGAAATGGCCATCTGCATACTGACTATACCATTTATCTGCAAGGCCCTCCAATGTGGATGGAAAAAGTGCTAGCATTGCATCTTCTCTATTTTGCAGACCTCTTCCATGGCATAAAGAGATGAATCTCCTCACATGATCATCAGCATCCTCATAAGCTTGTCCCTTGAAGGTAGGGAATTTGATATTTAATCTGGAGAGCAAATGAGAGAGATCCTCCATTTGTACTGGTGTTTCTTCGGACGTATCTGAGGAGAAGTCTAGAGTTCTCCTATATCCCTCTTTTGACAATGGTGTCGCACCCAAATCAATAGATAAATTTAGGGAGGACAGAGGGGAGGTAGACTTACTAGCCGTGGTTATTGCTAACTTGTTAAGGCTCCTCCGAACACGAAGAGATTCCTTATCTGCTCGTGTATGGGTCATGTACCTATTCGCAATTGCAGTAGGGAAAAACACCTCTCACAGAAATGCAAAGGTCCCACCGGGCGTGCCAAACTGTAGAGGAGGTACTGGGGTGTCTACTTCTACCAAAAGCAGAGACAAACTCTTCCAGTACGTCGCCTACTCAAGGGGGGTTCTCTTTTAGGGAAGTATACCCCTTAACATTTCTGTGAGCAGGTAAATAACAATGTTTGCACAGAGATGTAAATACTTCAGGAAATGTATATACCACAGGTGACCAAGGAGAACCATACACTTCTTAATTCGACTCCAATGATTACAAATAAAATCTGTCAAGGAATACTCAAAACTAATGCTCAGTGCTTTCTGGCACTCTATGCAGACAAACACTGGCACTTTGTGCAGAAAGACACAGCTCAATACAAGCGGACGAGAATTTCTCTAGAAAATCAGAGTTACAATATCACTACCCCGATAGAAGAATCCAAGGCACTCTCTTACTCTATGGTGCTCATAGCCCTCCACTGGGAAGCCCACACTCTGTATCCACTCCACCGAGTGACTCCCACAGTAGACTTGAAACCACCAAGAGCAAGAAAAGACTTCTACCCGAATACCCGCGTCAATGTAACTCTAAAAATGTACCAAAAATGTGTGTACCGTGTACATGTAACACCAAATGAGCACAAATCCTTTGATTTTATAGGCCCCAATAGGCCAAGAGGGCCTTGCCGAATCTTCACGTCCACTGATCACGCGCCGGTTGATTACCCAAGATTGAAGGGGTAGGTCAATTATTCTCCTTGATTTGAATTAGATCCACAAAATAGGTAGTCGCCGTGAATGGTTGGTGGCAATAGACTTTTCTCAGCTTCCACTTTTTTACTATGCATACTTTTACTATTTACTGTTGAATGAAAGCCGGAATTCTAGGTATAGTCTACGGCTACTTGAAGAGTGACATGATCTCCCCACTTGCCAGACATCTTTTTTAACATAATCACTATACTTCATTGCACATATCCTTCATAATACTCTGGATGAGAACACAACTGCATGAAAACATTATCTCTGACAGCCTTATGATGTGCTGGTGATCGATAGAGTTGGTCTGAGAAGGCACGAAACTCAATGTCGTTTGAAGTAAAAATAGCTTTACACCAAGACCCTGGCAATTACCATCTCCCTCCACCTTCATCTTACTGAATGTATAGTCCATCAAGCTCTCGATCACCCGGGCACAAGCATCCTCATCCATAGGAATTTCTCCATTAGTTTTGGGAATATGAGGTGTGAAGTCGATGTGAGTTATCCTTTTCCCAATTTCACCATTGTAATCAGGAGAATCATCTGAGCATCCAAGGAACCTTTCATCATCACCAAGATATGGTCATCTGCAAGCATTGCACCTTGTGTATGGTTGTGTGTGAGTGTGTGTATGAGTGGGGGGAGTGTGCTTATGTGTGTGTGGGTATTTGTACGCATAGGGGTGCATGTGTGTAAGTGTGGGTGTGTGTGATTTGTGTGTGATTGTATGGGGGTGTGAGTGTGTAATGGTGCGGGTGTGTGTGGCATATGTGTGTGTGGGTGTGTGTGTGTGTGGGTGTGCATGTATGTGGTTGTGTATGTGTGGGAGTGTATGTGGGTGTGTATGTAAGCCGGTGTGTGTGGAAGTGTGCTTGAGGGTGTGTGTGGAAGTGTGTGTGTGTGAGTGCATGTGTGTGTGTATGAAGGGGGAGTGTGTGTGTGAGGAAGTGTGTGTGTGTGTGCGTGCATGTGAGTGTGTGTATGTGGGGGTGTGTGTGGGAGTGTGTGCGTGGGGTTGAGGGGCAGGTGAGGGGCAAGGGGCAGAGCTCTGAGGGGGGGGGGGAAGTTGTGAGGGCGGGGGGCGGAGGAGTGAGGGGCAGGGGGCGGAGGAGTGAGGGGTGGAGGGCGGAGGCGGAGTGAGGGGCGGAGGGCGGAGGCGGAGTGAGGGGCGGGGGGCGGAGGAGTGAGGGGCGGGGGGTGGAGGAGTGAGGGGCGGGGGGCGGAGGTGGAGTAAGGGGGGGGGGGGGAGGAGTGAGGGCGGGGGGCGGAGGAGTGAGGGCGGGGAGCGGAGGAGTGAGGGGCGGGGGGCGGAGGCGGAGTGAGGGGCGGGGGGCGGAGGAGTGAGGGGCGGGGGGCGGAGGCGGAGTGAGGGGCGGGGGGCGGAGGAGTGAGGGGCGGGGGGCGGAGGCGGAGTGAGGGGCGGGGGGCGGAGGAGTGAGGGGCGGGGGCGGAGGCGGAGTGAGGGGCCGGGGGCGGAGGCGGAGTGAGGGGCGGGGGCGGAGGAGTGAGGGGCGGGGGGCAGAGGCGGAGTGAGGAGAGAGAAAAGAGAGAGAGAGAGAGAGAGAGAGAGAGAGAGAGAGAGAGAGAGAGAGAGAGAGAGAGAGAGAGAGAGAGAGAGAGAGAGAGAGAGAGAGAGAGAGAGAGAGAGAGAGAGAGAGAGAGAGAGAGAGAGAGAGAGAGAGAGAGAGAGAGAGAGAGAGAGAGAGAGAGAGAGAGATCGGGGAAAGAGAGAGAGGTAGAGAGAGAGGGAGAGAGAGAGAGAGAAAGAGAGAGAAAGAGAAAGAGAAAGAGAGGGAAATAGAGAGAGAGGGGGAAATCGGAAGAGAAGAGAGAGAGAGAAAGAAAGAGAGAGAGGGAAAAGATAGAGTGAGGGAAAGAAATCGAAAGAGAAGAGGGAGAGAGAAAGAAAGATAGGGAAATAGAGAGAGAGAGGGGGAAAGAGAGAAAGAGAGAGAAAGAGAGAGAGGAAGAGAGAGATGGGGGGGAAGAGAGGAGGGGGATCTACACCTTATACCTATCAATTGGTCCATTAGGTTTACGCGTTAGCTTGTATACCCAATTAGTGCCAATGGCCCTCTTGCTAGGAGGCAAGTCACATAAAGATCAGGTACCATTTTTCATTATAACATCCTATTGAGATTGCATTACAGCCATCTGTAGTGCCCCTTCTCTTTTTCCTTTCTCTCTTTGTGGCATGTGAGCAGTGGGCAGAACCCACTGGCACTTTGAGCTTGAAGTACGAAGAAGATAGAAGAAAAAGAGATTAAAAGGAGAGCTCTCAGATGCCTTGGGCTGCATCGGGCTGCAGCTTCAAGGAATGTTCCATCCCATTTCAAGGACATAATGGTGTTCCGGGCAGTTGTTGCTTTCAATTGTTGCTTTCACTTTTATTGCCACCTTAGTGATTTGTGTTATCTATCTTTCTTCCTCTCTATCCCTCTCCCCCCTCCATTCCCACACTCACCCCCTCACCCCTCCACCTCCTCCCGCAAGATCCCTCCTAACCCCTCACTCCTCCTCCCCCTCCCACAAGCGCCCCCGCCATCTAACACCACACCCCTCACTCCTCCTCCCCCTCCCAGAAGCGCCCCCGCCATCTAACACCACAACCCTCACTCCTCCTCCCCCTCCCACAAGCGCCCCCTGCCATCTAACACCTCACCCCTCACTCCTCCTCCCCCTCCCACAAGCGCCCCCCACCATCTAACACCACACCCCTCACTCCTCCTCCCACTCCCACAAGCGCCCCCCGCCATCTAACACCTCACCCCTCACCCCTCCTCCCCCTCCCACAAGCGCCTCCCCCCATCTAACACCTCACCCCTCACCCCTCCTCCCCCTCCCACAAGCGCCCCCCACCATCTAACACCTCACCCCTCACTCCTCCTCCCCCTCCCACAAGCGCCCCCCGCTATCTAACACCTCACCCCTCACCCCTCCTCCCCCTCCCACAAGCGCCCCCCCGCCATCTAACACCTCACCCCTCACTCCTCCCACTCCCACAAGCGCCCCCCGCCATCTAACACCTCAACCCTCACCCCTCCTCCCCCTCCCACAAGCGCCCCCGCCATCTAACACCACACCCCTGACCCCTCCTCCCCCTCCCACAAGCGCCCCCGCCATCTAACACCACACCCCTCACTCCTCCTCCCCCTCCCACAAGCGCCCCCGCCATCTAACACCACACCCCTCACTCCTCCTCCCCCTCCCACAAGCGCCCCCCGCCATCTAACACCTAACCCCTCACTCCTCCTCCCCCTCCCACAAGCGCCCCCCGCCATCTAACACCACACCCCTCACTCCTCCTCCCCCTCCCACAAGCGCCCCCCCGCCATCTAACACCTCACCCCTCACTCCTCCTCCCCCTCCCACAAGCGCCCCCCGCCATCTAACACCTCACCCCTCACCCCTCCTCCCCCTCCCACAAGCGCCCCCCGCCATCTAACACCTCACCCCTCACTCCTCCTCCCACTCCCACAGGCGCCCCCCGCCATCTAACACCTCACCCCTCACCCCTCCTCCCCCTCCCACAAGCGCCCCCGCCATCTAACACCACACCCCTCACCCCTCCTCCCCCTCCCACAAGCGCCCCCGCCATCTAACACCACACCCCTCACTCCTCCTCCCCCTCCCACAAGCTCCCCCGCCATCTAACACCACACCCCTCACTCCTCCTCCCCCTCCCACAAGCGCCCCCCGCCATCTAACACCTCACCCCTCACTCCTCCTCCCCCTCCCACAAGCGCCCCCCGCCATCTAACGCCACACCCCTCACTCCTCCTCCCCCTCCCACAAGCGCCCCCCGCCATCTAACACCTCACCCCTCACCCCTCCTCCCCCTCCCACAAGCGCCCCCCGCCATCTAACACCTCACCCCTCACTCCTTCTCCCACTCCCACAAGCGCCCCCCGCCATCTAACACCTCACCCCTCACCCCTCCTCCCCCTCCCACAAGCGCCCCCCGCCATCTAACACCTCACCCCTCACTCCTCCTCCCCCTCCCACAAGCGCCCCACGCCATCTAACACCTCACCCCTCACCCCTCCTCCCCCTCCCACAAGCGCCCCCCGCCATCTAACACCTCACCCCTCACTCCTCCTCCCACTCCCACAAGCGCCCCCCGCCATCTAACACCTCACCCCTCACCCCTCCTCCCCCTCCCACAAGCGCCCCCCGCCATCTAACACCTCACCCCTCACTCCTCCTCCCACTCCCACAAGCGCCCCCCGCCATCTAACACCTCACCCCTCACCACTCCTCCCCCTCCCACAAGCGCCCCCCGCCATCTAACACCACACCCCTCACTCCTCCTCCCCCTCCCACAAGCGCCCCCCGCCATCTAACACCTCACCCCTCACTCCTCCTCCCCGTCCCACAAGCGCCCCCCGCCATCTAACACCTCACCCCTCCTCCCCCTCCCACAAGCGCCCCCCGCCATCTAACACCTCACCCCTCACTCCTCCTCCCCCTCCCACAAGCGCCCCCCCGCCATATAACACCTCACCCCTCACCCGTCCTCCCCCTCCCACAAGCGCCCCCGCCATCTAACACCACTCCCCTCACCCCTCCTCCCCCTCCCACAAGCGCCCCTGCCATATAACACCACACCCCTCACTTCTCCTCTCCCTCCCACAAGCGCCCCCCGCCATCTAACACCACACCCCTCACTCCTCCTCCCCCTCCCACAAGCACCCCCCGCCATCTAACACCTCACCCCTCACTCCTCCTCCCCCTCCCACAAGCGCCCCCCGCCATCTAACACCTCACCCCTCCTCCCCCTCCCACAAGCGCCCCCCGCCATCTAACACCACACCCCTCACTCCTCCTCCCCCTTCCACAAGCACCCCCCGCCATCTAACACCTCACCCCTCACTCCTCCTCCCCCTCCCACAAGCGCCCCCCACCATCTAACACCTCACCCCTCACCCCTCCACCTCCTCCCGCAAGAGCCCCCCTCAACCCTCACCCCTCCACCTCCTCCCACAAGCGCCCCCCGCCATCTAACACCACACTCACCCCCTCACCCCTCCACCTCCTCCCGCAAGAGCCCTCCTCACCCCTCACTCCTCCTCTCCCTCCCAGAAGCGCCCCCCGCCATCTAACACCACACTTACCCTCTCACCCCTCCACCTCACCCCTCACTCCTCCTCCCCCTCCCACAAGCGCCCCCCCGCCATCTAACACCACACTCACCCCCTCACCCCTCCACCTCCTCCCGCAAGAGCCCTCCTCACCCCTCACTCCTCCTCCCCCTCCCACAAGCGCCTCCCCCCTCACCCCACCATCTTCTCCCACAAGTGCCACATCAAGGAAGATTGTCCAGAAAATGATGTGTGTCGAAGAATGAAGTGAAGGTGCAGGCAAAGAAGGTCGAAGACTAGTCATGGAGAGGTCCGGAATAGGTGAACTTTTGCAAGAGAACATGAGCAAAAAAAAAAAAAAAGCAGAGGCTTATACACACAGATAGTCAAGGGAAGGATTAACCTTGTTGGATATGATCAGTCATTCATCTAATTTTCGAAAGGCGTTGTGAAATAACAAAACCACAAAATGAGAATCTCAAATGGCAGGTAAAAAGATAAAAGTTTGCAGGGTAAAAAGTGGAAGTGGAATTGCCACCAACCATTCACGGCGACTACCTACTTTTGTGGATCCAATTCAAATCAAGGGAATATTTGATTTACCCCTTCAATTTGGGATAATTAACCGGCGCGTGATCAGTGGACGTGAGGATTCGGCAAGGCTCTCTTGGCCTATTGAGGCCTATAAAAGCAATGGATTTTTGTTGATTTGGGTACAACAATTTTAGAGATACAGTGGTTCGTGCGTACGTGCAGAAGTCTTCTCTTGCACTTGGTGGTTTGAAGCCTATTGTAGGAGCTACTCTATAGTGTGGATACAGAGGGTAGGCTTCTCAGTGGAGGGCTATGAGCACTATAGTGTAAGAGAGTAGCTTGGATTTATTTTCTTTTCTGTGAGTCGGTGTGTTGATTAATCTCTATTCTCTTGTGAAATACTACCATTTGTATTGTTCTGAGTTAGCGGTCCCTTATGCTGATCTGTTGTATTGGAGTTAATACTTTTAGGGTGGTTTGTCAACCCTAAGCTTGTACTTTTGAGCATCTCTCTGCCCAACCTCGTAATAATCTGACTCGAATCAAGAAGTGTATGGTCTTCCTTGGTCATTGGTTGTTCATATTTTCTGAAGTATTTACCACTCTGTGCAATCCGTGTTATCTACCTGCTCACCGAAATGGTAAAGGGTATACTTCCCTAAAGAGAACCTCCCTTGAGTAGGTGATGTACTGGACGTGTTTAATCTTCACTCTCTACTTTTGTTAAAAGCGGATACCCCAGTACCTCCTCTACAGTTTGGCACGCACGGTGGGACCTTTGCATTTCGGTGAGAGGTATTTTTAGCCCTATTACATTGGCAAGTAGGTACATGACCCATACACGAGCAGATAAAGAGTCTCTTCGTGTTCGGAGGAGCCTTAACAAGTTAGCAATAACCACGGCTAGTGAGTCTACCTCCCCTCTGCCTTCCCTAAATTTATCTATAGATTTGGGTACGACACCATTGTCAAAAGAGAGGTATAGGAGAACCCTAGACTTCTCCTCAGATACGTCCAAAGAAACACCAGTACAAATGGAGGACCTCTCTCATTTGCTCTCCAGATTAAACATCAAATTCCCTACCTTCAAGGGACATGCTTATGAGGATGCTGATGATCATGTGAGGAGATTCATCTCTTTATGCCGTGGAAGAGGTCTACAAAATAGAGAGGATGCAATGTTGGCACTTTTTCCATCCACATTGGAGGGTCTTGCAGATAAATGGTATAGTCAATATGCAGATGGCCATTTCACTACATGGGAGGCTTTGAAGGCGGCGTTCTCACAGACATTCCGACCAAGTGATTCCTCGGAAAGAGCTCTAGATCAGCTAGAGAATTCGAAGCTAAGATCAGGTGAATCTTTTCATGAACTTCACACTAGAACAAAAGCACTTGTTGCACGTCTGCCACATGCTCCAGGTGATTGTTTGGTTAAAAAGTGGATAGAAAAGGCTCTGCCCAGGTCATCTCAGCAGAAGCTTCGTGAATCTCTTAGATTGGATGCGACCCTCAATGATTTTGTTGCAGCGGCATCACGCATTGAAGAAGCAAGGCAACATTTTGAAGGGGATACACAACAAAAGTATGCTGCAGATCTGGATCCTATTGAGCAACTAAGAAGGGAACTGGAAGCATTAAAAATGCAACAAAATCAACAAGAAGAGAAGGTCTTGCCACCACTGCGTCGCACTGATGATGAAGTAGCTCAACTTCGCCGAGAGTTAGAAGATTTGAAGACCACTCAGGATATAAGGAGACAAATTTGGTGTACAATCTGTAACAACAATGGACATTCCAATGCTAATTGCCCTATTAAGGTAAGCTGTCAATTTTGTGGAAAAGATTGTCATGAAGCCAGAGATTGCTATTACCTCAAGGGTACACAGCAGAAAGGTAACCCTCAAACTTTGGATTCATACTATGCTAGTACTTCTAATACATCTAATAGACAGGAGAATAGGCCTGCAAAGCCTAGATATAATAGACCCTTGATGTGCTATCGTTGTGGTGAATATGGCCATATGCAAAATAGGTGTTCCCTCCCAGAAGATGCACCTCCTTGTCAACATTGTCCAGAGGCCAAGGACCATTATACCAAAGATTGCCCAAGAGGTCGTCCTGCTCCAATTCACATGATTGCAGTCTCTCCACATGAAGAAGGAAAAACCACTTAGACTTATGCTGTTTCATCCTATACTATGCCCATAATGACTAGAGCTAGGCAAGCAGCTGTAACCCAGAGAGATGAACAACAAGGATTTCAGGATAAAGAGGAAGAAAAGGAGTTTGGATGGAAGGACCAAGAAGAAATTGAAGGAGCTTATAATAAGATGACTACTTCTCTAAAGGGCCAACCAACAAGTCTGCAAGAAAACACTCAGGAGGTAAACATTGAACAGATCTTGAAAGGTATTCATCACAAGGTTAGTCTATATGAACTTATAAGGATGGATTCAAAAATAAGGAGTGATTTACTGAAGATTATACACTCTGCTCACTTGGTCCAATCACCTAGTATAGATGGTTTCATGGTTGATTTTCCCCCTGCACCCTTAGCAGACTACCAAAGCTCAAGATTGTCTGTTTGTATAAAGGATGAAGCTCTCACAGGTGTGATCATAGATGGAGGCTCTGGTATCAATTAATGCCAGATTTTACAATGAAGAAGCTGAAATTGAACCCCACCAAGTTGGCACCATTCACGGTTACATTGGCAGATCAACATCGGGTTGCGCCACTGGGCATTATTGAGAAGGTACTGATGGTAGTACAGGGCTGCCATTTTGTTCTAGATTTTGTTGTTATTGCACTTCCACAGGAGACTTCTTACCCTCTACTCCTGGGGAGACCTTGGCTGAGACAAGCAAAAGCTTTGCAAGATTGGGGAAAAAATAAACTATGGATTTCAACAAATACCAATAGCCAACTGCAACTACATTTGGAAGAAGGATTCGACTCAGGAAAAACTACTGGATATACTGTGGATACTCAGGTAATGCCCTCTCTATCCCAAGAAGATGATACATTGTTAAATTGGATGATGGGAAGTGCAGAGTGTTGCACAATGGAGATCAATGAAATTGAGGAAGAAGTTGCAGATATGGAAATTACAGAAAAGGGCAATGAAGACCACAAGGTGTTGGAGAATGAGCAACTGAAGGAAAATACGATCTTTGAAGAGGCTACCAATATAAAAGTATCAGAGAGGGAAGATTATGAACCTAAGAGCAGAGAAGATCTCCCTTTTGCAGATATACCTCAAGGTTGGATGAAAGAACATGTTGCAGAATATAAATTAAACTCCACTCCTGCATATAGTGGAGATGATTTATCAAACAAGGCCAGTCCTGAAACATTGGTTCAAGAAGTAAATTTAGGGGATGAAGAGAACCCTCAAGTAGTCCATTTGGCATCCTGGTTGTGGCATTATCCTAATTTACTACAGAAGGTAACTTCTTTTCTCTTTACTTACAAAAGTGTCTTCGCATGGTCCTACAAAGATCTAACAAGAATACCAGAAGAGCTTGGATTACATCGGATACCCTTGGTTGAGGGAGCTGCACCTGTAAGAAGTAGGCCATATCGACTCAATCCGAAGTATGCAGAGGCGGTAAAAGCAGAGATTACAAAACTAGACGAAGCAGGTATAATTGTGCCAGTAGAACATTCCAGGTGGCTTTCTTCTATGGTTATTGTGCCGAAGAAAAATAGTGGAAAAATAAGGGTATGTGTTGATTTCCGTACTTTGAATAAAGTGACTATTCAAGATGGATTTCCTCAGCCCTTCATAGAGCAAGTACTTGAAGAGGTAGCTGGTCACACTTTGTATAGTTTCTTGGATGGTTTTAGTGGCTACAATCAGATAGTGATCCATCCTGATGATAGGGACAAAACAGCCTTTGTCACTCCCTAGGGCACTTATGTCTATACTCGAATGGCTTTTGGTTTGAAGAATGCACCGGCTTCATTTAATAGAACGATGTATCTGATATTGGGCAAATGGTTAACAACCTTTCTACGCATTTTCATGGATGACTTTTTAGTATTTTCAGGTACAGATAGAAGTGCAGCAGTTCAAGATTTCCATGACCATTTGGAAAATCTAAAAGAAATTTTTGAGCAATGTCTCAAAACAGGTTTAAAATTGAATCCTGATAAATGTCACTTTTTGGTCACTAAGGGCACTCTTCTTGGTCACATAGTATCTGCTGAAGGCATAACTGTTGACCCTGCAAAGGTTACAGCTATTCTTTCCATGCCAATCCCACAAAGCCCAAAGGAAGTGCAAAGTTTCTTCGGCCATGCAGGGTATCACAGAAGATTCATTAGGATGTATTCAGAAATTGCTAAGCCCTTGTCAAGGCTTACCAGCAAAAAGATCCCTTTCTCATGGAGTGCTGAAGCTGACAAAGCATTTTGGGAACTAAAGTTGAGGCTATGTACTGCTCCACTTTTAAGTGTTCCTAATTGGTCATTGGAATTTCATGTGCATACAGATGCTAGTCTTCATGCTGTTGGTGCAGTTCTAGCTCAACCATCATCTCACAAAGTGGATAGACCTATCTCTTATGCAAGCAGACTACTCAACCAAGCTGAAAGAAATTAGAGTACAACGGAAAGAGAAGGTTTGGCTATCGTATTTGCCCTTCAGAAGTTCCGACATTATCTCCTTGGTGTACATTTCATCGTTATTTCTCATCATCAGCCCTTGAAGTATTTGATAAACAAGCCTAGAGTAGCTGGAAGGATTTGGAGATGGTTACTCCTATTTAAAGAATTTAATTTTGATATTCATATTAAGCCAAGAAAAGAGCATTACATGGCAGATCAAGTGTCCAGGACGGCAATGAGCGAAAAGGCAACAGGTATTAATGATGAATTGGTAGATAGCAATCTTTTTCTAGTAGCAATCCGGACTGGTTGGTATGATGAAATTCTCCATGTTCTCACTACTGGAAAGATCCCAGAACACTTGACACCTGTAGAAAAGAGAAGATTGCTCTTGAAAACCAAAGCATATTCCCTTATAAATGGAAATTTATATAAATACTGTCAGGATGATATATTGAGAAGGTGTGTCTATCCAGAAGAGGTAAATCTTTTGTTGGAGGCTGCACACAATGAAGGACACTTAAAGGGGGAAGAATTGGCTCATAGAATCATCCACAAAGGGCCTCATATTGGCCTCATATTTTCAAGGATGCAATCAAGTTTGCAAAAGAATGCCACATCTGTCAGAGATGTGCTCCCACCCCAACCAGATTGAATTTCCAACCATTAGTCATATCTACCGGATGGCTTCCATTTGAACGATGGGGTCTTGATTTCATAGGACCAATTAATCCAACTGGTCAACCTGGAGGAAAAAAGTATATTTTGATGGCCACATGCTATGCCACTAAATGGATAGAGGCTAAAGCTACTGTGGACTGCACGGCTTTAACAGTAGCTAAATTTATGTATAAACATATTTTCTCAAGATTTGGTTGCCCACTGGAAATTACTAGTGATAGGGGCACACATTTTGTAAATCAATTGCTCCAGTTTATATTTGACAGGTACAAAATCTTCCATAAAAAATCTTGTGCCTATTACCCAAGGGCAAATGGCCAAGCAGAGAGTTCCAATAAGATTTTGATTGGACTACTTCGCAAATTATCTTTTGATCATCAAAGCTCTTGGCCATTAGCACTAATTGGTGCAATTTGGGCTTTCAGAACCACGAAGAGGGGAACTACAGGCGAGACTCCATTTCGCTTAGTTTATGGGAAAGAGGCATTGGCACCATTTGAGTTTATCATCAGAAAAGAAATAGGAATCAAAACCATTGGAATTGAACCCCCCATTCAGAGATTGGTGGCATTAGAAGAGTACAGAGAAGGGGCAATGCAGAAACTTCTGGTGACATAAGAAGAGCGCAAGAGGTTGCATGACAGGTATCTGAGATCCAATGAAGTTCAGGAGGGGTCTATGGTTTTAGTGCATCAGGTTCCACCAATTCAAACTAAATTGGCACCCAAGTGGATAGGACCTTATAAGGTAATCAAGGTATTGCCACATGGCGCAGTGCATCTGGAAGATCTGCAGGGTAAAAGGATTCCCTAGGTCAACATCTCCAGGGTGAAGAAGTATCTAAATTAGGTCAAAATGGAAGCATTCCACCCCTTGTACATACAATGTTTCTTTTCAGAAATTGCAGAATAACTAGATCTCATTGAAATGAGTAAAATAAGGGGAGAAATTGCACCAGGGACGGTGCAAAAGCTTGATGAGGGGGTCTGTAGTGCCCCTTCTCTTTTTCCTTTCTCTCTTTGTGGCATGTGAGCAGTGGGCAGAACCCACTGGCACTCTGAGCTTGAAGTACGAAGAAGATAGAAGAAAAAGAGATTAAAAGGAGAGCTCTCAGATGCCTTGGGCTGCATCGGGCTGCAGCTTCAAGGAATGTTCCATCCCATTTCAAGGACATAATGGTGTTCCGGGCAGTTGTTGCTTTCAATTGTTGCTTTCACTTTTATTGCCACCTTAATGATTTGTGTTATCTATCTTTCTTCCTCTCTATCCCTCTCCCCCCTCCATTCCCACACTCACCCCCTCACCCCTCCACCTCCTCCCGCAAGAGCCCTCCTCACCCCTCACTCCTCCTCCCCCTCCCACAAGCGCCCCCGCCATCTAACACCACACCCCTCACTCCTCCTCCCCCTCCCACAAGCGCACCCGCCATCTAACACCACACCCCTCACTCCTCCTCCCCCTCCCACAAGCGCCCCCCGCCATCTAACACCTCACCCCTCACTCCTCCTCCCCCTCCCACAAGCGCCCCCCGCCATCTAACACCACACCCCTCACTCCTCCTCCCACTCCCACAAGCGCCCCCCGCCATCTAACACCTCACCCCTCACCCCTCCTCTGTAATAAAGTAAGTCTATGATCTAGGGATCCGATGGCTTCAGACAGATCTGAAATCGGATACCGTTTGGTCACTCGTCCGAAGGACCAAAGATCTCAAGAGTAGACTCAAGCATAAGTCATGTGCTCTCATATTCAAGTAATCCACTTAGCCTAGTGGTTAAGTCTCATGGTTGTGAAGGAGGAGGTCTTGGGTTCAACTCCCATGGGGAGCATGGGAAGAGAGTTTTGCCCAAAGAGCTCTAGAGCTTTCTAACTCAAGTTAACGTGAGTTAACTTGAGTCCAGTGGACTTAACTCAAGAGGTGAGTACAACAACCACTAGTGGACTCTAGTGGAAGGTACTAAAGTAGTGGTCGAGATCACTCCAGCCACTAATAGACTCTAGTGGTGGTTATGAAAGGAGTGGAGGAGATTGCACATGCACTTGTGGACTCTAGTTACATTTGTGGTCCTCATTAGTTCAAGCAGCTATATATACAGGCATAAGGTTGGGAGGAGAGTCATCTCTCAAGCATGTGGTGGTCGTAATCCTTGCTTTCTTACATTGGTATCAGAGCCAGGTTATAGTAAGGTTGACTCAAAGAAAATGGTAACTTTCTCTAACAGTTTACGTAGGATTTTTCAACTCATTAGGACAAAGTAGTCCTCTAGTCGGGTGAAAAAAAAAATCAAGTAACTGTTGGATCAAAGTAAACCATTGTACAGACATCTAAAGTTAGATGTATGGGACAACCAAACTTCAAGTTCTCCAAAACAAATTCAAGTGAATCAAGAATTCTTAAAGTCTTGCATGGGATAAGAATCCCACCTTCATTACTACGTCCATGCACTAGTTATGCCTAGAAATGGACTAGTAATTTGAATCCACCCAATTCACATGTTTGTGCCTAGATCGCACATCTAGAAACTATGAATTGGCTAGGGATGTGTTTAGATCCACCCTTATTATTCTTCACTAGTTTGTACTTTGTCTTGTTCATCAAAGTGCAAAACCAGATAGTGTTTTGAATCATTTGGGCAGGGATGCCACCACAGAGATGAGACATGTTCTTCAAGTTCTAGAACATGACCATGTTTTTCCAGTTTTAGAACATGAGGCTCGGGGGTTGCCTACAGTTATATATATAGCTTTATTTTCGAGGACGAAAATCTTTCCCAAGGGGGGAAGAATGTAATAAAGTAAGTCTATGATCTAGGGATCCGATGGCTTCAGACAGATCTGAAATCGGATACCGTTTGGTCACTCGTCCGAAGGACCAAAGATCTCAAGAGTAGACTCAAGCATAAGTCATGTGCTCTCATATTCAAGTAATCCACTTAGCCTAGTGGTTAAGTCTCATGGTTGTGAAGGAGGAGGTCTTGGGTTCAACTCCCATGGGGAGCATGGGAAGAGAGTTTTGCCCAAAGAGCTCTAGAGCTTTCTAACTCAAGTTAACGTGAGTTAACTTGAGTCCAGTGGACTTAACTCAAGAGGTGAGTACAACAACCACTAGTGGACTCTAGTGGAAGGTACTAAAGTAGTGGTCGAGATCACTCCAGCCACTAATAGACTCTAGTGGTGGTTATGAAAGGAGTGGAGGAGATTGCACATGCACTTGTGGACTCTAGTTACATTTGTGGTCCTCATTAGTTCAAGCAGCTATATATACAGGCATAAGGTTGGGAGGAGAGTCATCTCTCAAGCATGTGGTGGTCGTAATCCTTGCTTTCTTACATCCTCCCCCTCCCACAAGCGCTCCCCGCCATCTAACACCTCACCCCTCATCCCTCCTCCCCCTCCCACAAGCGCCCCCCGCCATCTAACACCTCACCCCTCACTCCTCCTCCCCCTCCCACAAGCGCCCCCCGCCATCTAACACCTCACCCCTCACCCCTCCTCCCCCTCCCACAAGCGCCCCCCGCCATCTAACACCTCACCCCTCACTCCTCCTCCCACTCCCACAAGCGCCCCCCGCCATCTAACACCTCACCCCTCACCCCATCTCCCCCTCCCACAAGCGCCCCCACCATCTAAGACCACACCCCTCACCCCTCCTCCCCCTCCCACAAGCGCCCCCGCCATCTAACACCACACCCCTCACTCCTCCTCCCCCTCCCACAAGCGCCCCCGCCATCTAACACCACACCCCTCACTCCTCCTCCCCCTCCCACAAGCGCCCCCCGCCATCTAACACCTCACCCCTCACTCCTCCTCCCCCTCCCACAAGCGCCCCCCGCCATCTAACACCACACCCCTCACTCCTCCTCCCCCTCCCACAAGCGCCCCCCGCCATCTAACACCTCACCCCTCACTCCTCCTCCCCCTCCCACAAGCGCCCCCCGCCATCTAACACCTCACCCCTCACCCCTCCTCCCCCTCCCACAAGCGCCCCCCGCCATCTAACACCTCACCCCTCACTCCTCCTCCCACTCCCACAAGCGCCCCCCGCCATCTAACACCTCACCCCTCACCCCTCCTCCCCCTCCCACAAGCGCCCCCGCCATCTAACACCACACCCCTCACCCCTCCTCCCCCTCCCACAAGCGCCCCCGCCATCTAACACCACACCCCTCACTCCTCCTCCCCCTCCCACAAGCGCCCCCGCCATCTAACAGCACACCCCTCACTCCTCCTCCCCCTCCCACAAGCGCCCCCCACCATCTAACACCTCACCCCTCACTCCTCCTCCCCCTCCCACAAGCGCCCCCCGCCATCTAATACCTCACCCCTCACTCCTCCTCCCCCTCCCACAAGCGCCCCCCGCCATCTAACACCTCACCCCTCACCCCTCCTTCCCCTCCCACAAGCGCCCCCCGCCATCTAACACCTCACCCCTCACTTCTCCTCCCACTCCCACAAGCGCCCCCCGCCATCTAACACCTTACCCCTCACCCCAACTCCCCCTCCCACAAGCGCCCCCCGCCATCTAACACCTCACCCCTCACTCCTCCTCCCCCTCCCACAAGCGCCCCCCGCCATCTAACACCTCACCCCTCACCCCTCCTCCCCCTCCCACAAGCGCCCCCCGCCATCTAACACCTCACCCCTCACTCCTCCTCCCACTCCCACAAGCGCCCCCCGCCATCTAACACCTCACCCCTCCTCACCCCTCACCCCTCCTCCCCCTCCCACAAGCCCCCCCCGCCATCTAACACCACACCCCTCACTCCTCCTCCCCCTCCCACAAGCGCCCCCCGCCATCTAACACCTCACCCCTCACTCCTCCTCCCCCTCCCACAAGCGCCCCCCGCCATCTAACACCTCACCCCTCACCCCTCCTCGCCCTCCCACAAGCGCCCCCCGCCATCTAACACCTCACCCCTCACTCCTCCTCCCCCTCCCACAAGCGCCCCTCGCCATCTAACACCTCACCCCTCACGCCTCCTCCCCCTCCCACAAGCGCCCCCACCATCTAACACCACACCCCTCACCCCTCCTCCCCCTCCCACAAGCGCCCCCGCCATCTAACACCACACCCCTCACTCCTCCTCCCCCTCCCACAAGTGCCTCCCGCCATCTAACACCACACCCCTCACTCCTCCTCCCCCTCCCACAAGCGCCCCCGGCCATCTAACACCTCACCCCTCACTCCTCCTCCCCCTCCGACAAGCGCCCCCCGCCATCTAACACCTCACCCCTCACCCCTCCTCCCCCTCCCACAAGCGCCCCCCGCCATCTAACACCACGCCCCTCACTCCTCCTCCCCCTCCCACAAGCGCCCCCCGCCATCTAACACCTCACCCCTCACTCCTCCTCCCCCTCCCACAAGCGCCCCCCGGCATCTAACACCTCACCCCTCACCCCTCCACCTCCTCCCGCAAGAGCCCCCCTCAACCCTCACCCCTCCACCTCCTCCCACAAGCGCCCCCCGCCATCTAACACCACACTCACCCCCTCACACCTCCACCTCCTGCCGCAAGAGCCCTCCTCACCCCTCACTCCTCCTCCCGCTCCCACAAGCGCCCCCCGCCATCTAACACCACACTCACCCCCTCACCCCTCCACCTCACCCCTCACTCCTCCTCCCCCTCCCACAAGCGCCCCCCGCCATCTAACACCACACTCACCCCCTCACCCCTCCACCTCCTCCCGCAAGAGCCCTCCTCACCCCTCACTCCTCCTCCCCCTCCCACAAGCGCCTCCCCCCTCACCCCACCATCTTCTCCCACAAGTGCCACATCAAGGAAGATTGTCCAGAAAATGATGTGTGTCGAAGAATGAAGTGAAGGTGCAGGCAAAGAAGGTCGGAGACTAGTCATGGAGAGGTCCAGAATAGGTGAACTTTTGCAAGAGAACATGAGCAAAAAAAAAAAAAGCAGAGGCTTATACACACAGATAGTCAAGGGAAGGATTAACCTTGTTGGATATGATCAGTCATTCATCTAATTTTCGAAAGGCGTTGTGAAATAACAAAACCACAAAATGAGAATCTCAGATGGTAGGTAAAAAGATAAAAGTTTGCAGGGTAAAAAGTGGAAGTGGAATTGCCACCAACCATTCACGGCGACTACCTACTTTTGTGGATCCAATTCAAATCAAGGGAATATTTGATTTACCCCTTCAATTTGGGATAATTAACCGGCGCGTGATCAGTGGACGTGAGGATTCGGCAAGGCTCTCTTGGCCTATTGAGGCCTATAAAAGCAATGGATTTTTGCTCATTTGGGTACAACAATTTTAGAGATACAGTCGTTCGTGCGTACGTGCAGAAGTCCTCTCTTGCACTTGGTGGTTTCAAGCCTATTGTAGGAGCTACTCTGTAGTGTGGATACAGAGGGTAGGCTTCTCAGTGGAGGGCTATGAGCACTATAGTGTAAGAGAGTAGCTTGGATTTATTTTCTTTTCTGTGAGTCGGTGTGTTGATTAATCTCTATTCTCTTGTGAAATACTACCATTTGTATTGTTCTGAGTTAGCGGTCCCTTATGCTGATCTGTTGTATTGGAGTTAATACTTTTAGGGTGGTTTGTCAACCCTAAGCTTGTACTTTTGAGCATCTCTCTGCCCAACCTCGTAATCATCTGACTCGAATCAAGAAGTGTATGGTCTTCCTTGGTCATTGGTTGTTCATATTTTATGAAGTATTTACCACTCTGTGCAATCCGTGTTATCTACCTGCTCACCGAAATGTTAAAGGGTACACTTCCCTAAAGAGAACCTCCCTTGAGTAGGTGATGTACTGGACGTGTTTAATCTTCACTCTCTACTTTTGTTAAAAGCGGATACCCCAGTATCTCCTCTACACGATCCAATGTCTAGAATTTTTTCCTTCATCAAACAAAAAAGGTTCAGTCTCATCATTGAGACAAGAGGCAGCCATAGCATAGCAATGTGATGCAAAAGAGGCACTATGAGAGCCTGATCGAGTGCAATATGTCAGAGGTGCATCTAATTTGTTGTCATGCAAAGTGCGCACTAGCCATTTTGGCATAGTTTTTGCCTACTCTATATCAGCTCTCTTATCATCATGTAAAGATGCATTAGAAATGGAATGATGTGCATCATTACATGAAACCTACACAGGTTGTGAAGCTGCCTCATTAGGACTAGCAGTAGGCTATCCACCTATAAAAAGAGGTAGGAAAGTATCATACACGTCTTTGGAGGTAACAGATGTCTCCTTAGTATGTGAAAGCAATGGTTGAATAGCATCTTCCACAAAAACAACATCACAACTAACAAGATTGTGTTTATTCTATGGATGATACAAACGATAGCCTTTACTCTCATAACTCTACCCAACAAAAATATATTTTATTGCATTATCATCGAATTTTCTACGATGTTGTTCAGGTACTAATGCATATGCAAGACAACCAAAAACATGGAGATGAGCAACAAATGGTTTGCAACCATGCCAAGCCTCATATGGAGTGATAGATTATAGGGCTTTACTAGGACAACTCCTAAGTTCATATGCTACACACATGATACCCTCAAGCCAGAAAGTATGTGGTAAAGCCTAACTCTTGGCCATACATCTCACCATTTCCATGAGTGACCTATTCTTCTGTTCAACAACTCCATTTTGTTGAGGTTTATATGCCACTATACATTGGTGTTTTATTCCACATTCATCCAAAAATGCATTAAATTCAGAAGACATATATTCCCCCCCTCGATCAGGCCCATTTTACATGCTCATAGAATTTTAGCCAAAAGCAAGAACTGTTTGAAGCACATAAACACTTCATAATTTTCCTTCAATGTATATACCCATGCATGCCTCGAAAAATCATCGATGAAAGTCACAACGTAAAGATAGCTCCCAAAAGAAGGTGTTTGCATAAGACCACAGACATAACTATGTACAAGCTAAAATTTCTGAGTAGTCCAAAGTGAACAATCTTTTGGAAAGGAAGAACAATGCATTTTTCCCAAAATATAGCCTTCACAGACATGTTTTCCGGGTGCCTCAAGTTTGAGCAAAGAGGACACCATTTCAATTTCTACACACGTAGCAAACTAGCAAAATTTAGATGACAAAAGCATGCATGCCAAAGCTTTGCATCTGACATAGCCTGATAATCATGTACTACACATGCCAAATCATTTATAGATCTTTCATAATCTATGAGCTTTTATAGCCCACGACACAAAATGCCAGAAGCAATAATGATGTCCCCATTTGACAGATCATGAACTGTACATCTGTCATCAACAAATTTCACAACCAAGCCAATCTTAGCTAATGTAGAAAATGATAACAGTTTTTTCTTGATCCCTAGTATAAACAAAGCATCTGACAAAGCGAAAGAACTACCATCAGCAGTAGTGAAGATGATCTTACCAACTTCCATAACAGGATGAGAGGAGTAGTTTGCGCATGTAACAATATTCCTTGTATGGGCAGGCTCGAGTGAAGAGAAGAAACTTCACTACAAGGTAATTAGTTTGGTGGCCCTATTATCAAAGTACCAAACATCAAAGTCTACTATAGACATACACTACTCATGAGAAGATGGGTCAAAACTGTAAACAGTAGTAAACGCCCATTCTTCTTCCTGCATAAGATTAGCAGACTCTGTTTTCGGTGTAGAGGCCTCTGCAACAACCATTCCCGCCTCTTTCTTTTTTTCCTCTTTAGTAGCCAATTTTCGAAAGTTCTTAATGACATGATCATTTGCTTTACAATATTTGCAAAACAATTTTTGGTTTTTTGATTCTCTCTCAACTTTGTCTTCTTTCCACCAATGTGCAACATTTGCAAATTCCTGCTTACCAGTAGAAAAGCTCCATTTTCCTTTGCCCTTCTGACTAGCCAGAAAATCTTGATCTACAACATGCATAATCGACTTGTTTTGCCTAGACTAATCTTCCTGCAACAGAATAGAAAATAACTCTTCAAATGACATGGCATTTGGCTTGCCTTTCATGACCAAAAAAAGAGTAGAAGCAAAACTCTGATATGAGTCAGGAAGACCATTCAGAACGTCTTGCACAAGTGAGCTATCTGGTAAACGTTCATGAGCAAAAATCAACTAGTTCTTCAAATCCTTGATCTTTGTCAAAAAATTGTTCATAGAATCACCTTCATTAATGTGCTCACTCTCCAACTATTTTCAGAGGTAAGCAACACGAGCCTCATTCCTAGCTTGATACAAGGTGGTAAGTGTATCCCAAGCATCCTTAGCTATCCTCCAAGAGTGAATGTGAGAAATAATGACACGTTTGACAGACAAGAATATCAATGCATGTGCCTGAGCATCTCTAGCATCCCAATGAATTCGCTCTATAGTAGGTGCAGCAGAAACTACAATATGAATAGGAATCTGTAGAATATCATAATCTTCGACACCATCTCCATTAGCTCTAGTACATGTATTTGTCATACCTGTATTCATAGGTGTCCACACTCCTTTTGCAACCAATACATGTCCAATCATATAATCCGATAATGGGTAGTTGGTACCATCCAACTTATCCTCAACAGCCAACATATGGAATAAATCACTACTTTCAGCCATAACCAATCACTAAACTACCTTGATGTAGAAAATTGATTGTATCTCAAAAAGTTGAACAGAACTACCCACACAAATTCTGCTAAACCTATAGCACACTTTGAGATGCTTATATTGGCGAACCAAAACTAGTATATACCTTTGGCACAAAAAGACAAAATAGCCTCCACAAGCATTGCAATAGTGTACTCGAAGGCCGAAAGGAGCTCAGATCGTAATTTTGAAACCACAAAGCGAAGATGTTTTGATCTCTGAAATAGCTTGAGTATGCTCACCACATTTCATGCGATTCTAATACTACAACTTGAGAGGTAACAAGGATGCCCTAGATGAAGCGGCAACCTGCTATGATACCAAGTGTTGGAGTTGGATATCTGCGGAAGCACATGAACAACAAAAGGAAGAAGAAACGCTTGGAGCACAACACACAATACTGAATGTATTACCACTAGAATGTACAAAGATAAGTAGACCGTTAGGGCAATAGGCCTATATACATGCCAGGGAGAAAACATCCTAAAGAGGGAAAAAAGTGCCCCTGTGGTCCTAGAGTGTTCACACACATCAGTACCTAAATATATCAACACTCAACTCTCATTGTCATAATTCTTTTGCAACTTGACTATGTCTATTTTTGGGTCCTAGTCATTGTACCTCAATTTGTAAAAATTACGATAAACAATATATGTTAGATATTGTATATACCTTCTTATTTGCAATGGTAATTTAAAAACTTTTGGAATGTCAAAAGTCCCATGTTCACGCACTACTTTGAAATGTGGTTGGTCATATTGTTTTTTCTTATCTTATGTTTAATCATTTGCTTTGAAACATTCATATCGCTTAGTGTTTTGTGCATTATGTACTCTTAAAAGTGAGCCAAATCATGTTAAAAACTTGAAACTGCTATAAAAATGGGTTCTATGTGCTCATTTCTTACATTTGCACTCACAAAGAGCTAGAAAATCTTGCAAGCCAATAGAATACTATGTCCGCACACAATGGTTGCTAGCACTTCCACTCCCATGAAATCTCCTCGAGATCTTTTCATGGAGTTCTTAGATAATACATGCTATAGAGGTCGTAGAGATCTGTATGAACTGGTCTATTGAGTCCCTAATCTTGAAGGGACACTAAGCATGAACTCCGATGTGCTCGAGGAGATTATTGGTTTCCTAAGATTCTATATCTTATGATACACTATAGATATTCGAGCATATGAGTGTAAATGGATCCCGTATGACCTACTTTTTTACATACATGAAGGAGATGAGGACTTTGCAAAAAACTAAAGCATTTCATGGCTATTGTTGATGATGAAAGGCACTTCATAGATGACACAGTGCTATTAATTAAGAACTTAAATAAAAAGGGGAAGATGGGAAAAAAATATCTATTCTATGTTGCAACAACAATATGTTTTGTCAATGAGGAGCCCAAAGCATGTGAAATGTGTAGATAATCACTTGCAGTAACCTAATAATCAAGCTTCACCCACACCAATGAAGTGAAGTAAAGTTGAGAGGTTATGGAATTTTAGATGGTAAGAAGATATTGGATTAAGAGGATATAATAAACCATGAGTACAAAGACCAATACTCTTTTCTCCAACTGTTCGAGGTTCATTCTGAGAATCAACATCATTGTTGCATTGTGTATTTGGAGCAAACTCTTTAGGCACATAAACATGGATACTTATTGATATAGGGGACATGAGGATGTTCTAGTGTGAAGTTTGTAATACATGTCAACACCATCTTTGGTCATGACAAAGAATATAAAAAACAAAGTGGGAAATTGGTTGGAAGGGACTCTAAAGTATATGTTTTGCTCAAATAATGTGCTTTCTTGTATATGGATGCATTGAAATGTATTTTGCCACTATGTATGGCTGAAAATGATAAAATTTGAAAAAAAGTCATTTTTTGGGGGAAGCATAGTCATGGATTGGATGATGTAGCACTTACTTTTAGAGCCAGTTTGAAAATTAGACTTTCTCTAAAAGAAACTTAAGAAAGTGAGTCCCAAAAAGTGATTTTTGACATATATATTAAAAAATGGGCCTTTTTAAGTAAATATACACTAAAAATGCGACTTCAATTTTTTTTTTCAAATACATACCTGAGTTTGATGATGTGGAAAGTAGATTATCTTATTCTCTCTCTCGAGGAGAATAAAAAGAGGGGCCTAGTAAAGCCTAACAAAGATTACTCTAGCCTACTAAAAAGTACCCTAGTAAATGCACTTTGTCCCCTTAAACAAGAATAGAATGAAGCTTAGTCCCTAAAAATTTACTGATCCTTACAAGGCCCATGCAGGGTCCATTTTTTCCCTTAATGTCCAACATCTTCAGCCCCAATATCAAGGAATCCTTAATCTCCCTCTCATAAGCTTCGTAATGTTTTCTAGAGTCTTGTAAAATCTCAAAATTTTCTACACGAAGAAAAGATGTTAGAAATTAAAGAAAAGTACATTTGTAGATAATAAAAAACATACATTTATCTATTACTACTTTCCTAACTTTTTCTCATGTTGACAATAATACAACCACTTTCAATCAATGATTTGGAAGTTCTTTCAATGTCATACTAAATAAAGCATGTATTCATACACACAATGGCATGAAGGCACAAATATGCATAATCACAAACTTACTATGCATTATCACAAACTTACTAGCATATGCACAATTGCACAATATAAACTCATGTACTTATAAAGACATGTGTGAATATTTACACATATGCACACATAGATAGAACTTAAACATTTATATGTAAACTCAAATTAACTCTCATACACATAATACTATGCATGACAACACATACATTCATATATGAACAAATATAGACTCATATACATGCACATCTCTAAGCATACACACTTAAAACACCCTAAATAAGTGTACTATGATGTTTCTCATATTATAGCAATATGAAGTTTGTTGTTGCTGTTGTCGATTCCTATTCCTTGTTGATACGCTTTTCACCAAGCATCAAATTCCATATCCACCCAAGTGTCCCATGAAGCCCACATTATCCCTCGAATCCAAGATCTCCATGACTTGGACCATTAAAGGTTTTTTGTAACTTGATTACATGTGAAAGACATTAAATGAGGGGAAATGCCAAAAGACGAGACCATACATAACTGAATTTCTCAATGCTAAGAGTCAAGATTAGTGCAAGTTGTTAGTTGGAATATTTGACCTATGTCTATCTCTCTCCCTCTTTCTCTCTATCTCTCCAACTCTCTCTCTCTCTATCAACCAATTCAATTTTTCCGTGTTGAACTCCTACTATGTGGGGGCCTGAACTTTGTATGCCACATTCCTTTCTCTTTCTGTGCGTACGTCCCATAGCAGCAACACCGATCTGGATTCTCTCTGCCTCGCTCTCTCTCTCTCTCTCTCTCTCTGTGTACATGCCATAGCAGTAGTAGCCGAAGGGGGGGAGATGAAACCACACACACACACACCCTCTCTCTCTCTTTTGTATGAAGGCTTCTATAACTCCAACTGCATCTCTCTCTTTGTCCATTCCCTGGTCTATGCGAACTTCTCCTTCTGCCTTCTCCCTCTACGTCAAGATGCAGAGGCCCCAATATCTTAGCACAACCATTGATAATATGGCTTCTCTCTCTCCATGAAGATGTAGAGGCATAGTAGATCTTTGTTCTCTCTCTCTCCATCCAAATTATCTATGTTCTGAAATGTTGAAAATTTCTTTGCCTACAGGTCCTATGAAAATCAATCTCTCTCTCTCTGTCATTCTTCTTCTCTATCACCTCGTGAGGTAGCAACAAGAGGAAGGGAGGAAGGTTCTCTCTCTCTCTTTATCTCTCTCTATCTCTCTCTCTTGTCAGATTTACCTACAAAGGAAGTCATTAGAAAAAATTCCGAAAATCACTCACACACACACACACACACACATATATATATATATATATATATATATATATATATATATATATATATATATATATATATATATATATATATATACAACACAAGCACACGTGCGCGTACTTACTAACACATAGCTCACACAGACACTCTTACACATGCCAACACACTCCTACAGGTTCACAAATTATTAGTTTTAATTTATGTTTTTGTTTTCTTTTTAAGTTAATCCTTTTAAAGATTAAATTAGACTTCTATAAAGTCTATTAACCTTTAAACCATAGTTGTATTTTATTCTAAACCCATTCAAGCTTCCATGTATATACTCAAATGAAGTCCAGAAACCCATGTATTTATATAGCCCTTGAAAAACCATGTTAGTTTCACCCTTAGAAACCTCAAACCCCTAGAAAACATTCAATCTAACCCTTAAAATGGATTTCTAACATTATAAAACCTAACCCTTAACCCTTGAAAATGCAACTTGGACCCTGAGAAACCCATGTTTTCATACCATTTACATATATATTATGAGTTGGAAAATTGTGCAACAAGAAACCCTAGGTAAATAACTAAAAACTAACCCTTGAAAACCTAGTGCGAGCCCTTGAAACCCTACCTCTAACCCTTAGAAACTAAACACTAAACCCTTGGAAACCCTAGGCTTTCAACCCTTAATGTACATATTTACCCATTGTTTGGAGCTCAAAACCCTAATCAGAAGA
This sequence comes from Ceratopteris richardii, assembly GCA_020310875.1. Lineage (NCBI taxonomy): Eukaryota > Viridiplantae > Streptophyta > Polypodiopsida > Polypodiales > Pteridaceae > Ceratopteris > Ceratopteris richardii. The sequence continues at coordinate 134,899,512 of CM035430.1, read as the reverse complement.
AACCATGCTTTGTTAGGGTTTCGAGCTCTATACAATGGGTAAATATGTACATTAAGGGTTTAAAGCCTAGGGTTTCTAAGGGTTTAGTGTTTAGTTTCTAAGGGTTAGAGGTAGGGTTTCATGCTTTGTGAGAACTTGTTTTTCTCTCTATGACCCTAATTATCAAGATCTCTATCTATGGCTACCATGCCAATAGAGCAAGAGATAGAGAGAGAGAGAGAGGTAGAGGAAGTTGATTTGGTTGTTTATGTCTTTCATCTGTGTGCATGGAGTATTCTTGGACCTCTATCTATTTGAAAATCGAATGGTCATTAAAGAAATTCCGGTGTTGATGCTTAATTACATGTATAGAGTTTCACCCTCCATCCATGGAAGCATCGCAGGTCTTTTAGATGTCATGAATAATTTGTGATATTTGGGATATGGAGTATTATGTATAGTTTTTTTTTTTCATCTATGAAAAAATGTATAGTTTTTTTTTTTTTTTTTAAATGGAGGTTCGGCCGAGGCCTATTCCCCCTGACTTTAATTTGAAAGAGAAACAACTGTACAATGAAGGGCATAGTACCCATGGGACCCCCCTTATCCCACAAGAACAGGGGCAGACAGGGTGAACGGCCCGAAGGCCCATACATCGATGTGAACGGCTCGGAGGCCCAGCTGGTTTAACGCCCGAAGGCCGGAATGGAGAGAGACTCTTAGTGTGTGCATAATGGAGAGAGAGAGAGAGAGAGAGAGAGAGAGAGAGAGAGAGAGAGAGACCGAAGCGGGAAATTGAATGGCGTGTATGAAGAGACAGAGCCAAGCATTGCGCTACTACAAAATCGAGGATGGAGGAATGTTCCGTCCACTACTGAGCAGAGTTCAAACACAGACACATAGAGAGAGAAGAGAGAGAGGGGGCGGGGGGAGATGCAGAAGATTGAGCACATTGGAAATTGGATGAGAGAGAATTAGAGAGAGAGAGAGAAAGGAGAGAGCAACACAAAGCGACAAAGAAGGTGAGGCACGACTGATGGAGAGAGAGAGAGAGAGAGAGAGAGAGAGAGAGAGAGAGAGAGAGAGAGAGAGAGGCAAGATGCATGAGAGAGATGCTCAGTGTAGAAAGAGACCCACATGGATGTGTGCACATTCGAGCGTGGAGAGAGAGAGAGAGAGAGAGAGAGAGAGAGAGATAATTTTCTAAGTGTGCTCTGTTCTTTTTATAGGCAAGATAGTTGCGTAGTGTGCACCATGATTGGGGGCCTTCAAATATGTGCAACGAAGATATCATGTCTTTCTATTGGCTCAACGGTTAGTACTTTACCAAGCTCGTGAGAGGAAGAGTGTCGCGAGTGGTTAGTGGGGAGATTACAGGTTAAAGACAAACAACAAGAGAGTGTCAAACATGCAAGAGCAAAAAATCTACAACATCCAAGTCTTCACCTTAGATCATAGCCTCAATAGAAAATAAGCGTGCTCATCTACACGCACAAAATAGCCCTCAATCACATGTAAAATCATATCCTCAGATAGACTTATACATCCCAAAAGACCCATGCCCATTTCCATATACAAGGCACTACCTGTATAATACAGGTCTACAAAAATTTTGATTTAGAGAGACATTGCCCAAGTGTGTGAAGTACATATGGTCAATCATAGGTGTTCTTGCACCTGCCTCACATTACTAATATAACTTGTTCTATAAGTGTGCATGAGAACAACCTCTTCTATACTTTGGAGTTTAGCACCTCTCGCTTAAGTTCTTTTGGTTGATACAGATCCTAGGCCTTTTAACAGTTTCTCGCACGCTGTGCACAAATTTCGAACAATGAAAGATTGGTTCCCTATTTCGTACACTAAGGTCATGTCGATGCTATATTCAAGTTACATATTCCCTGTAATGCCTTCAATGCATCAGGCATCCATGGTGCCAGAAGAGTTGATGGGGCTTAGTTACAATGTGTTCTTCCCAACACAGCGAACATCTTTCATATACTACAATACGATACCGATATCACTCAATTTCCTTAATAAGAGCCAGACATTCACTACAAAACCTTTGACTGTGTGGATTGGTCTTGTACTCATTTGCTTTGAACGAGTTGGGAGATGATATTTGATGTTATTTCTCTCTCTTCCCCATCACCGCATGCATGCGCTTAGAAGATTGAGAGAGAGAGAGAGAGTAAGAGCAAGGTGGCTGAGATGAAGAGGCGGTGGAATGGAAAGAGAAAAAGGAAAAGGGGAGAGAGAGAGAGTCTTGAAAGATTTATTCAGATTTGAATTGTTTTTTTATTGCATTGTATTATTAATTAGAGTAAAACAAACAAATATAATTTAAATTCATAGTTTGGTAGGGTCTAAGTAAATAAAAAAAGAAGAATAAGAAAAAGAAAGAATATATACTAAAGAAAAATAGAAATTTAAATAATAAAATAAAGAAAATCAAAACAAAGAACTAAATCAAAATCAAGAAGTATAGGTTTTTTTCTTTTTTTTTCCATGAAAGGAGTTGTTTTTTTTTTCCAAAACCAAGAGACATAGTTTTTTTTCTCATGATACTAATGCGTTAGTCTTTTCCATGTTTTTTTCAGATAAATACACACAGTATTTGAAGAAAACATTTTGAAGTGATTGAGGAGAAGGCCTTTTTCGCACTATAGCTGAGAAGGCTGATCCATTTTGAGCACTATCATTTCACATCTACACTGTAGGAGAGTATATAATTATGAGATTTGTATCATCCAAGATCACGTAGATAGTGATTTAGCTTTGTATTTAGATTTTCGTGATCAATCTTGTCATGACCAATTTTGATGTATTAGACTATTAGTTGATCACCCCATTGATTGTATATATTTGATCTACTTCTTGGGTATTGACGAGGATGGTGTTCTCACATTGTGATATTCTACTTTCATATTTTGATCACATGCTTCTTCCATGATGATGCACGTCTCTGTTGATCTACATGGGAAAAGCGTTTTCCAAGGCACACATGGTGAGCCTCCCAATGTACCATTTCCCAAGAGAGGCACCCAACGTGCGGAATCTTTATGCCAAAAAGGAGCAATGTGAAACCCCCTCAAGGCCTGATCCAACCCTCACCACTCCTTTTGCCTACCACGACCAACATCCCCCCAAACAATCGTCCTTGTTGGAATCATACCATAGATGGATGACAACCTCTTTTGGTGACGCCTATCCCTTTTCAATGCCTTTGGTTTACAACCTAGACCTAAAATTTGAAAAAAATGGCAATTGTTTAGCCGTGATGCCTTGGCCTCAGATTTTGTCCTTTATGATGACTTCAAATGATGTAAGATCTTTTGGATATGTGAGAGAAGAAGGGAGGAACTATTGATGGTTTGTGAAAGGATTGTTCAAACATTTTGAAGCTTTATCATGAATTCATTGAAGTCAAGGACAAAAAGGGCCTTTCATGGTCATACCTCCCTCCTATAGGCTATATTTCTTAGAGCATCATGACAAATTTGGGGCTCCCCTCCCACTCTTAAGACATGGACATTGATGGAACATTACCCAATATTTGTGATGTTTAAACTCTTTACTAAAATTACAAAGGATCCTTGGTTCCATGTTGTTTCGAAAGATATTTCTCTTTCCTAGAGACAAGCCTTTCATGAAGGTTCTTCTTCTTCACATTGTTGGCTTAAATTTTTCAATGAGACAGAGGTCATTTTGCAAGAGTATTCAAAATATTCATACGTTTATAAAGAATAATATCTATATAAGAATCTCTAAATTAGAGTTGGAAGTCAATAAAAGATACACACCTTCACAAAGGCCTCCATAAGACTAGAAACCTATTGTTGGAGTTAGCCATCTGCAGAAGCATGTGGACAACACAAGGAAGAAGAATAATCTTGGATTACAATACACAATACTAAATGTATTACCATTAGAATGTACAAAGATAAGTGACACATTAGGGCAATGGCATATATACAAGCCGAGGGAAATAATCTCCTAAAGAGGGAAAAAATGCGCTCTAATTGTCAATGAAGATGGTGGCGGTAGAAGATTGACCAACTCCAAATCAACCATAACGCATTTGAGCCACACATACTCGACACTCACTGTGAAAGATGCCCTATACTCAGCCTCTCACCTAAGTGGCCACAATAGATTGCTTCTTGCTCAGCCAAGATATACATGAGCTACCAAGCATGAAGCAAAAGCCACTAGTGGACACACGACGGTCTTAGCAACCAACCCAATGAGAGTTAGAAAAAGCATGTAAAGCTGGCGGTACTCATCCCCCCTTGGGATAAAACAACCCAAGTAGTAGGGTACCACTCCAGTAGCGAAAGATGGACTTAATTGCCTACCAATGCTTGACACATGGGCTATGCATAAACCTGCTCATCATTGAGACACCAAACTGAATATAAGGCTGAGTAATGCATATGTAAATCAAGCATTCAATAGCCTGCTGATAGACAACAACATCAAATGCATTCCAACATCATGAAGACTCAATCATAAACTTGTCTCCATAGGAGTGGCAATAGGTTTGCAGTCTTCAAGGCCAAAATGTTGCAATAATTTGAAAACATATTATTTTGGACAGAAATCTATTCTACCATCAAATAGCATAAATCGAATTCCCAAGTAATGATGCAAATGCCTCAAATTAGACATCTCAAATGAGGTTGCAAAGCAGCCTTAACATGAGCAACATGCTTCGCAATAGGACCAGTGAGCAACATATCATCAACATAGACAAGAATGATCAGAAGCACATTGTTCGCACGCTTAACATATAAGGTGCTCATAGTTGGATTGTTCTTAAAACCATGTGCAATCAAATAATCATGTATCTTTTCATAGCAAGCATGAGGTGCTTGTTTGAAACCATACAAAGCCTTCTTTAACTTGCACACCTAGTTTTCATGCCCTTTCTACACAAAGCCATGGGGCTGAAGAACATACACTTATTCATGCAAGTCACCATTCAAAAATGCATTTTTAATGTCCAACTAATGTTCATTCCAACCATGATGAGCTGTAAGTGCATAAATGCTATGAACAATAGTCATTCAACATGTAGGAGCAAAGGTCTCATCAAAATCAATGCATCTTTCCTAAGCATAACCCTTTGCAACAAGCCTAGTCTTATATCTATCAATTGTTCCATCAGGCTTACGCTTTAGCTTGTATGCCCACTTAGTGCCAATAGCCTTCTTTCCAGGAGGCAAGTCACATAAAGACCGGGCACGATTTTTAATGATAGCATCATATTCTCATTGCATTGTAGCCATCCAATTCTTAGAAATTTTTGTTTCATCAAAGGAAATAGGTTCATTCTCATCACAGAAACTAGAGGCAGCCATAGCTTAGCGATCTAACACAAAAGAGGCACTACGAGAGCCTGATCAAGTACAATATGATAGAGGTGCATCTAATTTGCTATTACACAAAGTGTACATCAACCATTTTGGAATAGTTTTTGCCTTGTCAATATTTCAACTTTCTCATCAACACGTGCATCATGTAAATTGGCATAAGAAATGCAATGATCTGCATGATCATATGAAACTTGTAAAGGCTGAGAAGTCCCGTCATTAGGACCAACACTAGATTGTCCACCTATAAAAAGAGGCAGCAAAGTATCATACATGTCTTTGGAGCTAACACATGTCTCCTTAGTACATGAAAGTAATGGATGAATAGTATCTTCCACAAATACAACATCAAGACTAACCAAAATGTGTTTAGCATATGGATGATATAGATGAGAGCCTTTGGTTTTAGAACTGTACCCAACAAAAATACATTTCAATGCTTTATCATCCAATTTTATGTGATGTTCTGACACTAATGCATATGTTTGAGAACTAAAAACATGTAGATGAGCAACAGATGGCTTGGAGGCATACAAAGTCTCATATGGAGTGATACCGTGCAATGCTTTAATGGGACACCTATTAAGTACATATGTTGCACACATCAGAGCCTCAAGCGAGAAACTATGTGGTAAAGCATGACTCTTGATCATACACCTCGCCATCTCCATGAGTGACCTATTCTTCCACGTAAAAAAGTCATTATGTTGAGGTGTGTACAGCACTGTACACTGATGTTTTATCCCATGTTCACCTACATATGCATTAAAGTCAGAACCAAGGGTGCTCATTTTACATGCTGACAGATTTTCAACCAAAACCAAAATCTATTTGAAGCACACAAACACTTCAGACTTTGCTTTCAACGGATATATCCATGCATGCTTGGAAAAATCATCAACGAAATTCACGAAGTAAAGATAGGTTACAAATGAAGGTGTCTACATAAGAGGACTAACATCACTATTTACAAGCTGTAATTTTTTAGTAGCTTGAACTCAACACCATTCTAGATCTCTCCAAGCATAGCCAACTAAAAACATTTGGATGACTAAAGCATGCATGCCAAATGTTTGCATCTAACATAGCTTGAGAATCATGTATTGCACATAATGAATTATTTACAGATTTTTCATAGTCAATGAGCTTATACATCTCATGACATAAAATGCTACAAGCAATAATCACATCACCATTTGATAGTTCATGAACTGTACATCTATCATCATTAGATTTCACAACCAAGACAATCTTGGCTAAAGGTGAAATTGATAACAAATTCTTCTTGATACCTAGCACAAATAAAGGATCTAAAAATGTAAAAGAATTACCATCAGTAGTAAACAAAATGATCTTACCAACTCCCATGACAAGATAAGAGGAGTTGTTTGCACACATGATAGTATTCCCTATACAAGCAGGCTCAAGTGAAGTGAAGAAACTATGCTGGGAGGTAATATGTTTGGTTGTCCTACTATCAAAGTACCCAACATTTAAGTCTATTGGAGACATACACTATTGAGGAGAAGATGGGTCAAAACTCCAAACAACCATAAATGCCCATTCTATTGGTGCAAGACAATCAACAATTGATGATTTGGACAAACATCCATAAATGCCCATTCTCTTGGTGAAGATCAAATTCTGAGGCTTGAAGATTAGTGCATGATGAGAAGATGAAGACTTGTATATACATGTACATTAAGTTTTAAATTATTTCACATATACCTTTGTAATGGTGACAACTTTGTACATATATGACTATATATACAAGTATATAGTCATGACATAGGAGAGAGGAAAAATATAGATCAAATATAGATGAGTAGAAGAAGAATGTATGTGATGAATGAATAAGATTCATCAAATTAGTTGCTTTCAAGAGAATAGAAGAAAACTTCTGAAATCTGAGTCCTGAACTTTTCCCCATCTCTCCTTCTGTGATTGATCATTTCATAAACCCTTTTGTAGATGTGTAAGTCTATAGTTAATACATCTCTATACATATTTTGAGAGTTTAATTTTAATGAGGTTGAGAGAATTGTGAGTAGGAACATTTAGTGAGTCAGAAACAGGTGCAATCCCGGTGGTCAATGTTTTGATGAGATCTCCCTCCAAAGTGTACAATTTTGAGTAAGTAAGCACTCATTCTTTAAGTTGAAAGGTAAGGTACTTGTGGCTAAATCCATTTCAATAAATGGAGTCTATTTTGGGAGAACCATGCATTAGAAGTTGCAGGTGTCAAAGTCGACTACAGAGAAGAGCAGTTTCAGACATAGGTACATTGTTTGAATCAAATCTCAAGATCTACTATATCTTTTGGAGAGATTTAGCTTGGAAAAGGTGCAAAAATTTAGAATACACCTTGTATAACATTTCATTTAAAATGTTACACATTTGATCAGTCAATGAATGAATTAAGTGCAGCAAACTTTTTTGAGTAGTTAGTTTCTTCACAGTTAGTGAAAAGCTTGATAATTTTGCATTGGTCTTCCAAAACTGGTTGATGTTTTGAGTTATTCTTGATATAGAGTTCCTCGAACATCAAGGATAACTTGTTCTTTCACAAATTAACACTCTACATCAGTGGTAGCAGAGCAGGAGTCATCAAAATTGAAGAAAGGAGGACCCTAACTATTGCAATTATAAGGAAATCAACCTTTGAAGATTCAAAAGGTGAAAGTTTGAAGTGAGAGCTAGAGAAGGAGGCCTGAAGCTATCAAGAAGATCAAAAGGAACTACATTCAAAGTAAAGTTACATTCATTATCCACAAAGCTTGAAGAATTTATTACAAATGTGAAGAAAGGATGGTTGATTCTCTTCATGAGGATGGAAGCTCATCTTATGAGAAAAAATCTGATAGGATACAACACAGGTGAAGAAGAGAAACCAGAATTTAGGAATCCTAGTTTTCCAACTAGGGAAGAGCTCTCATATTTGAAGACATGGATTAAGAAGGATGCTCAAGCAAGGAGCATCATGTACATGGGAGTCAATGATTACTTGCTACCTCACATTAGAGGACTTGAAAGTGCAATTGACATATGGAATGCTTTGGAGGAGTGTTTCCAAAACACTAAAAAGTCAAGAAAGGCATCTTTATGGGTAGACTTTACCACATTCAAGAAGAAGGATTCTCAACTATTTCTGATTATGTAGCAAGGATGAAGGACATTGCAGATGTATTAGGAGTAGTTGATGAAGATATTGAAAAGGACAAACTGGTAAGACAAAATCTCACAGGTTTGCGAGGAGACGAGAAATGGAAGACTTTCATTTTATCCATTGAATTGTTAGTAGATCATTTCACTCCTGATTTGAATCAGTTGCTAGGACACATGTTAACCTTTGAGTAGGATATCAAAGGTGATGTTGATGAAAGTAAATGTCACGCAATGTATTCAAAGGAAAAGAAGAAGATTAACAAAGGCAAGCAACAATTGAATGAAGATGAAGGCACTGCTAGTCAAGCTAACTTCCTAAGAGGAAGAGGAGGTGGCAAAGGAAGAGGAACGGGTAGAAGCAACAAAGATGGTGTCAAAGCTTGCTTGATTTGTGGTAAGACTAATCATTTAGCTCATGAATGTTGGCATAATAATCACAATGGTGGAGGATATAATCACAACTTAAATTCAAGAGGAATAGGTAATAAAACTCACGGAGGTAATTTCACACGTAGAGGTTACTTTGGAAGAAATTCAAGTAGAGGCTTCCAACCTGAATCCTACAATAATACCTACTACAACTATGCTTCAGATCAGAAGGAGGATTCAACCTTAATTACGAATGCAACTTCTTAAAGACAAAGTGAAGATAAAAGAGTCTTCTACATAGATTCAAGGTGTAGCAATCACCTAAGTGGCAACATAGCTTTGATGACTAATTTGGAGAATAAGTAAGTAACCATGTGGTTCAAATGGTGAAAACACAAACCAGAATGTGAAGTCCATTGGATGAGTGAAGGCTAAGGATGGAAGCACTCTTCTAAGTAAGGTTTTGTATGTTCCCACAATTCCAAAGAATTTCATAAGTGTAGGGCAAATTGTAGAGAAACGTTATGAAGTAAGCTTCACTAATGATGGAGTTTTTGTGGAAGACCCTAGCAATGGGTATAAACAAAATTGTTATAGGGAAGAAAGAAGGAAGGCTCTTCACATTAGAGATTCAAGGCAATGTTGGGAATGCCTTGTTCACATATGGAGGACATAAGATATCTGAATTAGATCTTTGGCATAAAAGGCTTGGACATTTCAATAAAAGAGGTATTAAGGATATGATTAACAAAGGTTCAGTGCTTGGATTACCTAGTGTTGCAAGTACACATATGAAATATAGATGTGAGGCATGTTAATTAGGTAAGCATCATAAAAAGTCATATAATAAGCATGGTTTCATGTACTCAAAGAAGCTTGAATTGGTGCATAAAAATGTTTGGGGACAATCAAAGTACTTTAGTATTAATGGTTCAAGATATTATGTGATTTATGTTGATGATGCTACCAGGTGGATCACCATATATGTGATCAAAGATAAATTAGAGGTTTTTAATACATTTTAACATTTCCATGTGTATACAGAAAGAGTTTCAGGGAAAACATTGAAGAGACTAAGGTCAGATGGAGGGGTAGAGTATTTCTCTAATGAGTTCACTGATTAGTTGTGGAATACAGGTATAAAAAGGAAAGTTACTTGCAGGTACTCTCCTCACCAAAATGGTCTAGTAGAAAGGAGAAATAGAACTCTTGTTGAGTTTGCAAGGTCAATGATGAATGAGAAAAATTTCCCTAATTATTTGTGGGATGAGGCTATAAATACAGCCACATACTTGGTTAATAGGCTACCATGTAAACGGTTATGACACCTTATGGGGCATGTTGGGGTAAGAGACCTACCTTAGATCATTGCAAAGTGTTTGGGTGTTTGGCTTATGCCTATGTGCCATCTAAATTGAGGCATAAATTGGAGCCTAAAGTTGATAAGTATGTGTTCATTGGTTATGATGATAAGAAGATGGGTTATAGGTTGTGGAGTCCATCCACAAAGCAATTTCTTGTGTCAAAGGATGTTACATTTGATGAGAAAGGTACTTGGTATGCAACTACAATTAATATTCATGCAGGTGATGAAGAAACATTAAACCAGAAGAAACATAAATCAAAGGTTCAAATATTTGATGAAGAAGAGAACAATGAAGCACTAGTTGAAGTTGAAGAAATGCAGCGATTTGATCCAAAATCTGATGAACTAGAAACTTCAAGAAGTGGAGAACTCAAAAGATCATCAAGGCATAAATGGCAACCTACAAGGTATAGCTATGATACTTCATTTTTAACCACTAAAGGTTATGCTTATATGGTCAAAACAGAGGAAGACCCTTGTACATATGAAGAGGCAAAAGGTAAGGAAATTTGAGAGAAAGCTATGTAGGATGAGTATGATGCATTCATGATGAATAAGACATCCCTGATGATATGAGATCAACCTATGGGTATCTATGTGATGTGGGAGATAAGTTAATCTCTTGGTGTTCTAAGAAGCAACATACAATTGCTTTGTCATCCACAGAAGCACAATATAAGGGTATGGTTGAAGCTACAAAGTAGGTTATATGGTTAAAGACTCATATGAAGAGTTTTGACATCATTCAGAATACACCCACTATTCATACAGATAATATGAGTTCATTGTATCTAGCTGCTAACCGTGTTTTTCATGCCAGGAACAAACATATTGAGATTCAAGATCATTTCTTGAGAGAGAAGGTGATTGATAAAGAAATTGAAGCCATACATACTTCAACAAAAGATCATATTGTAGACATGTTAACCAAAAGCTTGGATAGACCTAAGTTGCAGAAGTTCAAAGGCAGGGCAGGTATAAAGAAGGTAGATAAAATAACAATTGATGATTGAGGGGGAGTTGTTGGTGCTGGACGATCAATAATTGATGATTTGGACAGAGGATTGAATTCAAATAATCAAGCAAAGATCAAATTCTAAGTCTTGAAAATTAGTGTATGATCAAAGGATAAAGACTTGTATATACATGTACATTAAGTTTTAAATTAGTTCACATATACATTCGTAATGGTGAAAAGTTTGTAAATATATGACTATATATACAAGTATAGAGTCAGGACATAGGAGAGAGGAGAAATATAGACCAATTATAGATGATTAGAAGAAGAATGTAGGTGATGAATGAATAAGATTCATCAAATTAGTTGTTTTCAAGAGAATAGAAGAAAACTTTTGAAATCTGAGTCATGATCTTTTCTCCATCTCTCCTTCTATGCTTGATAATTTCATAAATCCTTTTGTAGATGTCTAGGTATATAGTTGACACATCTCTCTAAGCATTTTGAGAGTTTAATTGTAATCAGGTTAAGAGAATTGTGAGTAGGAATATTTACATGTTTAAATGTGAAGAAGTGAGTCAGAAAGAGGTGCAATCTCGATGGTCAATGTTTTAATCATATCTCCCTCCACAGTGTAATTTTTTGAGCAACTAGGCACTAATTCTTTAAGTTAAAAGGTAAGCTACTTGGCACTAAAAGCATTTGAATAAATGGGGTCTATTTTGGGAGAACTAGGGATAAGAAGTTGTAGGTGTCAAAGTCAACTACATACAAGAGCAGTTTCAGACATAGGTACATTGTTTGAATCAAATCTCAAAATCTATTGAACCTTTTGGAGAGATTTAACTTGGAGAGGGTACATAAACTTTAGAAGAGACCTTGTGTCAAGTCACATTGAAAACCTTACACAGTTGATGAGTCAACGAATGAATTAAGTGTAGTAGACTTTTCTGAATAATTAGTTTCTTCACAGTTAGAGCAAAATTTGATAGTTTGGCATTGGTCTTCTAAAATTGGTATGGAGGTGCTCTTACATATGATATGGAGGTGCTCTTACATCAAGGTTAACTTTTTCTTTTGGAAATTAAAACTCTCCATTAAATTCTTCATTCTACACTAGATTAGTAGACTTTGTTTTTGGGGTAGAGGCCTCGACAACCATTCCAGCCTCCTTTTTCTTTGCCTCTTTTGCAGCGCGTTTTGGACAATTCTTTTTGACATGATCATTTGCTTTATGTCACTTGCAAAACAATTTTTTCTTTTCTATTTTCAGGTTGTCTCTCTCATCTTTCTTTGATCCTGTAGATTTAGTAGATTTCTGCTTGCTAGTAGAAAAATTGTAGTTCCCTTTGCCCTTCTGACTAACTAGGAAAGCTTGATCTACAACACACATAATAGACCTGTTCTACCTTGACTGATCTTCATGCAATAGAATAGAAAATAACTCTTAAAATGTTAAGGCATATGGATTGTCTTTCATCATCAAACCAAGAGTAGAAGCAAAACTCTGATATGAGTCGAGAAGACTATTCAGAATAGTCTACACAAGTGAACTCTAAGGCAAGACTTCATCTGCAGAAATTAATTATTCCTTCATATCTTTGATCTTATATAGAAAGTTATCCATAGAATCACGTTCATTCATATGATCACTCTTGAATTGTTTTGGGAGGTAAGCAAGACGATCCTCATTCCTAGCTTGGTACACTGTGGTAAGTGTATCCCAAGCATCATTAATTGTACTACAAGAGCGAATGTGAGGAATAAAGGCATGTTTGGTAGACAAGGCTATCAATGCATGTGCCTGAGCATCTCTGCCATCCCAACAAAGTTTCTTTGTAGTAGGTGCAATAGGAACCACAACACAAACATGACTCTACAAAATATCACCATCTTTGATGCCATTCGGATCAGCTGTAGCACCTATATTTGCATGTGTAATAGGACATTGCTCAACACCTTGCACAATATTCCACATTTGTTTTGCAATCAATACATGACGCGTCATATAAGCCCACAATGGTGATTCGTACCATCCAACTTACTCTCATATAGCCAACATACAAAATACATCACTGCTTTCAGCCATGGCCACTAACTAAAATACCCTAATGTAGAAAAGTGACTATATCTAAAAATGTTGAACAAAAATCCCTGATGTGTTTTGCTAAACTTGTGGCAGACTTTGAGATGCTTATACTGAGGAACCCAAACTTGTATATATCTTTGGCACAAAAAGATGAAATAGCCGACACAAGTGCTATGATAGTGCGTTCAAAGACCAACATGAGCTCAGATCACAATTTTGGCACCATATAACAAAGCTTTTTTTATTTCCTAATCATCGTAAGTATGCTCACCAAATTTCATGTGATTCTAAGTCTGTGACCGGAGAGATGATGATGATACCTTGGAGGAAGCGGCAACTTGCTCTAATACTAATTGTTGGACTTAGATGTCAGCAGAAGCAGGTGGATAGCACAAGGAAGAAGAAGAAGGTTGGAGCACAACACACAGTAGAGAATGTATTACCACTAGAATGTACAAAGATAAGTGACCTATTAGGGCAATAGGCATATATACAAGCTAGGGGAAAAAATCTCTTAAAGAGGGAAAAACGTGCCTTAGTGGTCCTAGAGTATTCACACACACCTAAATATATCAACATATATCAAGAGGAAGAAGCTTCAAATGTACTTTAGAGATTGGTGCAGAGGAAACCCTACCAAACTAGCTAAAAAATGTATAGGCTCCTTCAAAAATGACAAAGTCAGGAAGCTTTCCACTAGATGATTTATAGAAAGGGCGTGGAATCCCCTTCCGATGCTAAAAATTGCACCTTGTATTTTAATTAGTTCAAATAACATTAGGGGAAAAAATGAACCCTCCTTTGGCCTTTTAGATTAAGGACTGATTAGTGATGGACCAATGAGAAGAGGGTGGTGGATACAGCCAAGTACCTTAATCACGTAGGCTAGGCATAGGCTTCCCTTGTTTTTGAGTGGTCAAAAAGGGAAAAACCACCCCACTTAAAACTTGTGGTTTTGGATGTGTGAATGGTTTTGAGAAACTCAAAATCAATTGTAGTCATTGGATTTATAATATCTTGAATGGTTTATATCTACTCTCTTGGAGAAAATGCGCCATTTGATGTGGTCCATTAGATATGATTTCCATCCGACAGTTGTACTTAGGAAAAAACATTGCTTGAGCGCCTAAAATCATGAGCGTTGGATATCAAGTTCATCTGATGGATGAGGGTGATTGTCCATCTGAGAAAAGCGCCTTTCCATAGGCACCTTTGGATGCAAGATGCATCGTGTGGCTTCGGATGGCTCCAAAACGAGCTTAGCTTGAAACGCGTGCATCCATTGGATGATTGGACAATCCAATAGTCCTTGTTGACTACGAAAATTAGATCAGTGCGGATCGCGCCCTACCGTCCGATACTCCAAGATCTAAAGGTCCAAAACGCTGTAGAGAATATGTAGAAAAGAATCTGTTAAGCCTCTGCAATATGTCGCATATATCAGATCTTCTCTCTCTACTTTAATATGTCTTTTAATTAAAGCCATTCGGTTAAAGGATCCAAAGGCCAAGGAATTTTCATATTTTGGAAATCAACTACAAAAGTCAATCAAATATTATTTTATTTTAGAAAACCACTAGTGGTTTTTTTGGACGTCCAAACCTCATGTATTAAGCTGTTTAATCCCTAAAAATTATGGATCCTTACAAGGCCCATGCAGGGTCGAATTTTTCCCCTAATGAATTGTTGGGGTTTTGTGCTATAAGGGTCAAATCTCATAACTGTCTATAGACAAGACTTCCCTAAAGGCTCCTACTCTTTAAAGTGTTGGATCAAACTTTTAATCAAACAGAGGTCATCTTGCAAATATGTAAAAGAAGTCTCAAAATATTGAAAGGATTATAAAGAACAATAGGTATACAAGGATATGTTGGAAGTTAATCAAAGAAACTCACACCTTCAAAAGGGCATCCATAAAGTTATAAGCATATCAAAATGAAGAAGCTTCAAATGTATGGTAAAGATTAGTGGGCAAGAGACCCTAACAATCTTACTAAACAAATATATAGGCTCCTCAAGAAAGCAAAAGTTAAGGAGGCTATCTGCTAGATGATTGAAAAAAATGGGTTGGAATGCCCTTCTGATGCTGAAAATTGCACCTTTAGTTTAAATCACTTCAAATATATTCTTGGGGTTTTTGCTACATTGCTTCTTGGAAGGTATGAGTTCATGACCTACAACTCAAGAATCATATCTTGAAACATTTCCCAAGAAGTCCTCCCATTTCTAGATAGAAGATTCTTGAAGTGATTTAGTCCCTCCCTAAAGGTAGAAGCTAAGGGCTTGATGGTCTTGGTAATGAGTTCTTCAATGCCCACTATGCTCAATGTGTTTTGAAGCAATCGTTCTTGGTGGGCATCCAAAGTGTCTAAATAAGGGAATGATCAAACTCATTGAAAAGAAAGGCAAAATAATAGAATGGAGAACTGACTACCTATCACCATGCTCCGAACTGACTATAAAGTAATTACCAAGGTACTTTGCAAACACATTGTGAGCCATCTATGATCATGGATCAAAGAAAAAGAGAAACGCTTCATGAAAAGAAGATCCATTCTTGAAGAGATCATTCATGATTTGAGAGGGAGATGATTATGCAACTCATCTCAATACATTCTCTTCCTCGGAATTGACTTTGCTAAGGCATGTGACATTCATGAGTGGGATTTTATCTTACCATCTCTCAAGGACCTTGAGTATGGCCCTAAGATAATCCAAATGGTTTCCTTGCTAGTGGGAAATGCTTCTTCTTAGATTAACATTAATGCCAACCTCTCCTCAACTTCTACCTTAAGTGTTCTAGCAGACAAAATTACTTCGTTGCCTTGTGGTTGTTTGCTATCACGCTACTGAGATCAGCCTTCTCATTAACAATTAAGAATATTTAGGGAATATTCAAGGTCCTGCACTCCCCCGTACTCATGATTTTATAATTCTTAGAATATTCACAAATCAAACAAATGCATTGTTTTCAAAATGATATTGAGTGTGTTTCTAGATTTTAGAATTTCCTTGATATTTCTTCTGAGGCCTCAAGCTCAGGGATCAACGACCTTGAGTCTATATAGAAATCCAAATGCAAGTTGTCCTTATATCTTTACTGGACTCAAATATGTTAGGAGCTTCCTAGTGGAGAAGTGTTTCATGTGTTTCCCATCTTGATTTGATTTGGGATTTCCATATTTCAGCAATGGGACTTGGTTCTTTCAAAGTTTCACATCAAGCTTTGACGACCATTAATTTTGTTGGACATGTCCTGATGATCAAAATGTTCCTTATATCTTTTTCATTTAGGTTTTTCCATTTTGGAGGGAAAGAGAAAAGGAGATGCTGAAATTGGAAAGCATGTGTGGAAACTTTCTTTGCATGAAGAATCCAAATAGAAGGAGGGCTCCAAAGATTAAATGGGAAACATGTTCTAGCATGAAGACGATGGGTGTTCTATGAATATGATTTTAGGTTTTTCCATTTTGGAGAGAAAGAGAAAAGGAGATGCTGACATTGGAAAGCATGTGTGGAAACTTTCTTTGGATGAAGAATCCAAACAGACGGAGGGCTCCAAAGATTAAATGGGAAACATGTTCTAGCATGAAGACGATGGCTAATATGATGGTGGGCAAATGGATGATTAAAGGTTTTAATAATGACAAAACTTGTTCGCCAACTTGATTTCCAAATTTTGCATAGCGTTTCTCTTATGAAGACCCATGGGTGTAAAGGGCTCAATTAAATATTCTCTTGTTCTACTCATTTTTGAGTGCCTCAAAGGGCTCAAATCTTGTGCTCGCTCCTTGTAAAAAGGGGGGCAACATGATGAAACCTTTCTTCACCATCAATAATTAATGGGCTATTAGGATTAGGCATAATGACTCTATTTGGTCGCAATCGCATGTACCATATGAGTGAAGTTTTAGAAATTCCAAAGACCAATGAGTGAATTTTTAGAAATTCCAAAGACCAATGAGACTCTATAATAAAGGATTTTGAATATGGTAGCACCACTTACATTAAGCTAGATAGAATTGGATATGATTTGAAGACATTCATCTAATTCACAAAGTTGATCTTGAAAAATAGTGTTCATTAAGAAAGAGAGTCAATGCTTTGCAAATACCACGTCATGCTTTCTCAAGATCCTCTCCCTCCAATTGGGGGCTCTAAAATGGCACAATGGAAATAAGATCGAAGGTGTTTTGAGAACATATATTTTGGACTATATGCCAATTGAAGTTCAATGACTTGTAGTAGCCACTTATCAAAAGCAACAAAGGTGTATTAATGTGGCAGATTGTGCACATGGGGATATGGAACAATGTCAAAGATACTAAAACTTATGGTGCTCCCCCTTGGTGCAAACGATGCATGAGTGGTAGGAAGACTTGGGACTCCCTTTCGTCTCCAATCGTAGGAGAATTTTCACTTGGAAATGCCTTAGAAATCTTCCACTATTTCCAGTACATGTTAATTGGAATCAAACTTTGCAGCTATGGGAAGTGATTGGGTGATCATCTACTCTATGGATTGAAGTAAAGGCAAAGGAATATGGAAAATCTAAAGGGAAAGATGTGAGGCTTAGAAAAAAGCCCAAATAGTGGTTGTTTGAGAAGTCTCTTGGTTGTGAAGGTAGGAGAATTCCTGATTGTAAGATGCCTCCTCCGTTTAGGCAGGATAGGGTGTCGATTGTAGAAAACAAGAAGTTGAAAAGCAAGTGGATTCACCTTGTAAGAGATGAAATGTTTATTAACCTTTTTTTGTAACTCTCACGATATCTCTTGTAACTTTTCTTCTTTATAATTTAAAGCTTGTTTTGCAAAGAGAAAATTCATATTTTTCGAATGGATACATGCATTACTTGATATGAAACTATGCCAACGTCTGAGTGTATGGCACTTTTATGACTTAATGTCTCGAACGCCAACCTGTAAGTGCATAGGGATGGCATGTTGGTACGTGCATTGAGGTGT
Organism: Ceratopteris richardii; assembly: GCA_020310875.1. Classification (NCBI taxonomy): domain Eukaryota; kingdom Viridiplantae; phylum Streptophyta; class Polypodiopsida; order Polypodiales; family Pteridaceae; genus Ceratopteris; species Ceratopteris richardii. The sequence continues at coordinate 134,881,247 of CM035430.1, read as the reverse complement.
GTGTGTGTGTAGCATATGAAGTGAGTAGGCGCATAGGGATGGCAAGTTGATACGTGCATTGATATGGGTGAAGCGTATGAAATGGTTAGAGACAGATCAGAAGAGAGAAAGAGTGCGTCTCAATTCACAAAATAGTGGTATATGAATTTATGCTCCCATATATGTGACATTATCATTTAATCTAACGATTATAATAAAAAAAAAGTTCATTCACCCAGGATTGTCTTAATGAAAGTTTCTCAATGAAATATTCACATCGTTAGTTATTGAATCAGAATAGAAATCTAGATAATGGCGGAAAAAAATAGGACATTTCACGTGGAAGTCTAAATAGTTGATTGTATATCCTTAAGGTTGTCCTCTACCTATATCTGGTGTCTTGACATCATCTTTCATAGTCATCAAAGGAAAACAAAAACAACACATCCGACATGGAATTATTTCACTTCCGCATCGCCAAAATCGTGATGAACATTTTTTCGCCATGGTTTTTTAATGGAGTGGTCGCATTTTTGAGAAAAGGACGAGAACATCTAAATGATACGCATACACAATAACGCAACCTCTATTTTTGTTCTTTATCCTTCTAATACAAACTTACCCACTTATGTGTTATTTTAAACATAGTTTTGATATCGGCTCTTCACTTCACCATCCTCTTCGAAGAGGTGATTGTACTGATTGACCTCTTTTCTGAACTCGAATGGGCCATCCGTTCGACATGTTCGTTGCTTCTATTCAGCATGTAATCCATGGATGATTCAACGTGTAATCAGTAATGTGTCTTGGAAAATTCTATTCAACGTGTTTGACGTCAATCGATGTAGAATACAACAACTTTCATTAGTTGAAAGGAATGTCTTACTCTATCTCGCATTCACAAGCACATAAGAGCTTAAACGTCTCTTTTAATCAAAGAGGTTCCTCGGTAGTGAAGATTGCCTCCTGTAATGCTTGCGTCAACTCTGGCTAATCTCTCTCTCTCCCTCTCTCTCTCTCTCTCTCTCTCTCTCTCTCTCTCTCTCTCTCACACACACACACACATACACACAAACATTATGAAACAGATTCTGATACCCCTTTATTCTTGCCGTATTCAGTGTGCTCCTAAAAGTATGGTACTACAATGAACTTTTCGTAATAGCTACCAAAAGCCTCTTGAGACTTGAGTTGATCTGAAATGAATATCATTTGGGTCGCTTCACTGTGTTGCAGCACGCGACGAAACAGGATGCACAGGAACTACAAAGAGCAAGAACTCCTACTGAAATCTATCACATATGAAGCAAGTTGCATGTCGCTGAGTGGATTCTCTTTTCAAAAGGAAATAAGAAGTATTACTTTAATCGTCCACGAACTTGCTTCATGCAAAGCAGTTCCCGGGGTCTATCGGAATATATCTGCAGCACGTTTCGTGACGGCACATAATGCTACTTTAAGGGAGATGGAGAAACTTTGGAGAGAGAGAGAGAGAGAGAGAGGATTCTCTCGGTTTCGCTCGCTGTAACGATGCTTATGTACATCTATTTTGAAACATGTGATATAAGTATTGCATAGCCATGTACAAAAACAAATAAAACCCTTTATCACATTAAGAGAAGAAAACAGAGCACTGTGATGCATCCTCGTCTGCGTCTATGCATGATTGCCCATTTCTATTACGCTGTTTGTTGTAAGAGATCTGATGTAAAAACTTGTCGCAATAAAATATCGTCTTTCTCGCTGCTTTCTGATGGAATCACATAAAGAATTTACGTTTCCTCGTCTGTCAAGAGCTGATATAGAACAAGGGAGCAATAATAGAATAGCTACAAAGTAAGCAATAATAGAATAGCTACAAACTAAGAAAGTAAGGAGGCCATTCCTAAAAATTGATTTGTAGGGAATACGGAAGTTCAAAGCGGATACACAGCACCGGCGCAATAATACGATAACTGTAGAGAAAAGGCATGATCGCTCAAAGTTAATTTATAGAAAATACAGAAGATCACGGATATGCATAGATTGCACACAGTTGCATGGGATTAGCTTGTACTATATATGGTAAAGTCATTTATGCGACGGTGATAGAGGGTGGATAAAATATGGAGCATCGCATGTATCACATACTAAAGATCTGAAAATGAAAGACCGAAGGACCTATTTAGAAGTTGAATGACCTCAAACTTAGTTGTTTAAGAGCGATTACACACTTATAAACGCTTTGACATTTTCTCACAACCTTTTGGTAAACGTGAACTTAGTTAGGAGCCGTGTAGGCAGTGCAGACTTGTATGATCACATGACAGCAATGTTCCTCACATCCGTATTCATGATGGTTGCAGATGATGATTGTGCCTCTTCTATTTTGAAATTCAAGCTTCAACGTTAGTAGACTTAAACGCGATGGATGGATACCACTTGGAGCAAAAAGAAACAAGGAATTAACCACAAGATCCAGTGTTCAAAGTTTGAATTTGAATGCCTCTTCATAACATTCCATTACCACCTATTACAGTTAAGCATGATAAAGCCTACAATTTCGTAAAAGGGATTCCTAACATCTAGTTTATCTTTTCAAGATTATATCTCCACACAATGCGTTTCAAGTAGATGACCCCGCATGTGTGGAAGCTCTCTTAGATTTTGGAAAAGCTAATAGACCCTTGCTTGCTTGATCGATTTCTAAAGAGTTGGAGTTTCCATATTTAGCTCATAGAGTTTTGTGTGTAAGAGCTAGATAGCAGAGAGTATTGAGTAGAGATTCCTTATCAAATTGTACTCATTTATTGTAATCTTTGGTTTATTAGAGAGCTAAAGTTGTCTCCAGAAGGAAGACAAAGATGACAAGAGAACAAACAAGTAGAAATAGTTTTTTGAATACTATAAGGGAAATGATCATGTCATAAAGATCTATCAAAAACTAGGTGCAAAAGAGGCAAATAAGAAAGAGGGTGGAATGATTGTTTCAAAGGCCTCTACAGCTAAAATAGATTTTGCTAATCTTGTTCAAAATGGAGAATGGGCATTTACTATTGTTTATAGCTATGAACCATCTTCTCATAGGCTTTATATATCTGTAATTAGCTCAGATTTTGGTTACTTTGATAGTGGGGAAACCAAAAATATTACATTCCAATGTAGTTTCTTCACTTCACTTAAGCCTTGAGCCTTTACAAGTCCCACATGATCATTTAGATCATTGCATTTCTGATGCAAGTTTACATAAATGCACTTGTTAATGAGAGGGCTAACATAGAAGATGCTAAAACTATGCCTAAATTGCAAGTGCAAACTGTGAGAGATAGCAAATTAAATGCACATTTGTTAGATCATACCCTTTGAGGCTCTCAATGGTGCATCCTTTGCATTAGATTGCTATGCAATGGCTGTCTCCAATATTTTTATCACAATGAGCTTGTTATGCTATAGAGAGAGGCATTTATTTTGATGGGCCTTTGCTCCCACACGTCAAATGAAAATTTTTCTTAGCATTTGTGCACCTACAACTCATCATGGTTGGAATGCACATTTTTTGGACATTGGAACTAGATTTCTGAATGGTGACTCACATAAAGAATCTTAGGTATTTCAACCTCATGGTTCTATAAAATAAAGCATGAAGAAAAAGTGTGGAGGCTTAAGAAGGCATTATATAGTTTGAAGCAAGACCAAGGTACTCTGTATGAAAATATACATTCCCACTTGAGTGCACATTGTTTTGCGAACAATGCAATTGAGAGCACTTTATATGTTAAGCATGCACATGATGTACTTATGATCATTGTTTTATATATATTGATGACATGCTTCTCACGTATCCTGATGAGGAGCTGACTATTGAACTCAAGGCTGATTTGCATGCCTTTTTTTCAAGATGTGGAGCAAGAAACACCCTACTATGGTCACTTCTAGTTGTGAGGTTGAATATAGGGAAACTTTCATAGTGCATGTCAAATGTGTGTAGATGAGTTTTCTTTTGGCTGATTTAGGTGTTCGATAGAATTCTCCCACCACTATATTCACTTTCACATTAGAGAAAATTGGCAGTTATGAGGATCCCTTTGATTTGATGCTCACACAAAGGAGATCTAGGTGTGCTATTATGATTTTATGTAGAGGTTCCCTATTGGAGAGATCAATTTGGCTTATGTACCCACAAAGGATATTGATCCAAGCCTTTCCACAAAGGCTATACCTAGGGACAAGTTGGACTCTTATTGAGAAGCTTTGGGCTTATTGTATTTTTTGGGTCAATCTCCTTCCACATAGCTTGGCACTTTCTTATACGTGTGCCAACTCCATATCCACTATGTCACTCTTATGGGGGCATTATTGATGTATTTTGGTAGTGATGTGTGTGAACTGAATTATGATTGTCAAGGGCACGTTTTCCCTCTTTAAGAGGTTTTCTTCCCTTGCCATGTATACATCCATATAACCCTCATGATTCACTTACGTTCGTGCATTTTCACATTTTAGTACATTTCATACTGTGTTTTGCTCTAAGCTCCATCTTCTTGCTTCTGCATTGTCTCTGCTTCTATAGATCTCAAACTCCAACACTCAGTATATTTGAGATAGGTTAGTGGATTTGTGCATAAACCACACAAATCTATTTGTTTGTAGTTCAAAGGATATTATGATATATAAAACAATATACATACATTTGTCTTATTTTATGAGACAAAGGATCAGTTGTTGTATAGATGCATGTTCATATCTAGTTTGGACAGGAAATTATCATGGATTAGGATCCAATATGTAGATACCTTTCTCATGTGAAATTCTTTCTACTTTATAAATTGGAAGAAATCAATGCATTGTCGCATTATGAAATAAAAAGTTAAAAATAGATAGATTGCTCAAGTCTTTATGAATAGACATGGATTTACTATTTTCTTGAAGACATCATAGTCTACAATGATGATAATATGATAATCGTTTGTAGCAAAGTCAATATTCATTTATGAAACAAATCAATTTAACATAGGACATCAAAACACATAGAAACTCATTATCATTTTGTTCATGAAGAGATTCTCAAAGGAGAAACTGGAATGGTATGGATCAAAACTAGAGAAAAAGTGACCTGCAACTTCAAAAAATCTCTACACAAGAACAAATCCATCTACTATAGTAATGCATTAGGAATTAGAAAGCATTGGTTTGCATATATATCTTTCCTTCATATTGATTAATAGTAGATCTAGACATATCTTATTGTTTTATGTTTCTCCAAGATCAATGTAAGTTTTTAGAGATGATTTCATGATATGAAGTAATTGAATTTCAAATGAAAGATTTCTTCATATTAAATAAAATTCATAGAAACTGCATGCAATGATGAAAAAGAATAACATCTAAAACTCTATTTCTCATGTCACACAAAAGAATATCATTAAATATGATTGATAGTCATCCACAAAGTATTTTTAATATCATTTTCATGGAGAAAGTGCGTATTTCTATTATTATGTATGACATGAAGAATATCATCTCCACTTGTAATATGATCCATGTTTTTTTTTGAAGAATTCAGTTGATTTGAAATAATCCCTGTAATGTCTCATATAGTTTCTTTATATGAAATCTATGTACTAGTTTTGTTCATTTCAAGGCATACAAATCCTGCTCAAACCGTACTCCATGGAAATAGGATTAATTGATTGCTTCTATTAATACTAAATGATGCATTTATTAGGAGATATACTCCCTTCGTAATGAAACCTAAAACCATCTTATAAGAGTATATCATTGTACATCTCACAAAAATACATGTTTCAACACTTTAATATTGTGAACAAAATAGTATTAAGAATATTTTGTGTCATCATTTTCAAATTTTATCATTTCTACTACATGGTTAGTAATTAAATTTGATCTCTTTTCATAGAATAAGTAGTCTCCACGTTAAGTAATTATCTTGTATGATATGGAAGTTCTATGAATCTTATGGCCCATGCTCCAACCAAGGAAATCATTATGAACTCTTCTATGTAGGAAAAAGGAGGAAGAGGCATATACTACACAGGTGGATGAAAAGGAGAGGTAAAAGCAACTACGAACAAGGCATCCACATTATCAAGAGAGACAACTAAGCAAAGAAGGTTTTTCCTCATGAGGAAGTGGAAAATTAAAAGATAGAGTAGGAAGGTATGGAGGTAGAGGTTACTCCAAATCAAATGGATGGTTTGATTATGGTAAGCAAGGATAGTATGCAAAGAATTGTTAGCAAAAGAAAGGTGGAAAAAACTTCAAAAGGCATGGTAACTATTCCAACTCTTCAACTACATGACAAAATAAACATTTATTAACTATGAAACATAGTAATGAATGCCAACCACATGATGAGGTGTGGTTTATAGATAGTGGTCATAAAAACCAAGTAGAGAGGAATTTCTCAACCACATTAAAGTTTCCATAAAAAGATGCTTCATCAGGATAGGAGACAACATAGAGCATAAGATACAAAAATGGGAATGTTGTTTGTTAAAGGAAATTCCAAAGGAAGGACTCGACCATAGGTATTGCATGTTACTACTATTACAAAGAAATTAATCTCTCTTGGAAAAGATTGTTGAAACGGGATACCAAGTAAAAGTGAGCCACAAAGGTTTTTGTATTCAAGGCCCAACTATATATATATATATATATATATATATATATATATATATATATATATATATATATATATATATATATATATATATATATATATATATATATATATATATATATATATACATATATATATATATATATATATATACATATATATATATATATGTATATATATATATATATATGTATATATATATATATATATATATATATATATATATATATATATATATATATATATATATATATATATATATATATATATATATATATATATATATATATATATATATATATTGTAGAGGAGGTACTGGGGTATCCGCTTTTAACAAGAGTAAAGATTAAAGATTAACACTTCCAGTACGTCGCCTACTCAAGGGGGGTTCTCTTTAGGGAAGTATAACCTTTAACATTTCTGTGAGCAGGTAGATAACACGGATGGCACAGAGTGGTAAATACTTCGGAAAATATGGACAACAAATGACCCAAGAAGACCGTACACTTCTTGATTCAAATCAGGTGATTACAAGGTTGGGCAGAGTGATGCTCAAAAGTGCAAACTTAGGGCTAACAAGCCACCCTAAAAGTAAATAACTCCAATACAACAGATTCTTCCCATCAGCATAAGGGGCCAATGATATGCAGACTAACTCAGAACAATACAAATGGTAAGAAATTCTCAAGAGAATAGAGCTTAACAGCAACACTGACGCACAGAAAAGAAAAATCCAAGCCACTCTCTTACACTATAGTGCTCATAACCCTCCACTGAGAAGCCTACCCTCTGTATCCACACTACAGAGTAGCTCCTACAATAGGCTTGAAACCACAAAGTGCAAGAGAGGTCTTGTGCACGTACGCGTAGCTGAACCAATGTATCTCTAAAATTGTACCAAAAAGTGTGTACAGTGTACTCTCCCTCTTCCCAAATGAGCACAAATCCCTTGATTTTATAGGCCCCAATAGGCCAAGAGAGCCTTGCCGAATCTTCATGTCCATTGATCACGCACCGGTTAATCACCCACAATTGGGGGGTAGGTCAAATATTCCATTTGATTGGAGTTAGATCCTCAAAAATAGGTAGTCGCCGTGAATGGTGGGTGGCAGCTCCATTTTTAACAATTACCTTTCACCTTATACTTTGCAATGTGAAGCCCTTCAATTATGTAGTTCAAGAAATTGGGATGACAGGTGGGGTAGCCTCAATTCTAGTAAGCTCTTGCACTCCAAAGAAAATACATGTTCTGTAAGGCTAGCACGATCCACATTTTCACCGTCATGTCCCCGGATCCATTGCAAATTCTTGAGTCATCCATGCTTAAACTAGTGATGGGTCCTTCAAATCCAGACATTGCCAATCTCAAACCCGTGAGGAACACTAGGAAGGGCCTTCCAAACTTCTGATGTTTGTGTCAGTAGCTCCCACTGCAAGCATCTTCATGTCCACTGTTATTGATCGCAATGTAATTCCCAGAGGCCGAGACCCGGCCAGGGGTAGGCTTGTGGGTACTGAGGGGGTGGAGGTGTGTGTGGGTGTGTGCCTGTGTATGTGTGGATGAGTGGGTGTGGGTGTACATGTGTGAAAGTGTGTGTGTGTGCATTTGTGTGTATGTGAGTGTGAAGGGGTGCGTGAGTGTATGCATGTGTTTGTATATGTGTGAGTGTGTGTGTGTGTGAGTGCATGTATGTGGTTGTGTATATGTGGGAGTGGGTGCGTGAGGGGGGAGGGAGGGCCACGGGGAGGTGAGAGGGGGTTTTGAGGGATGAGGCGTGGTGGGGCGGAGGCCATGGCGGAGGGGGGGTGGAGGAGAGAGGGGAGGAGGCATGCGGAAGGGGAGGGTGGAGGAGAGGGGAGGGCGGAGGGGAGTGCGGAGGGCGGAGGTGAGGGGAGGGCGGAGGTGAGGGGAGGGCGGAGGGCGGAGGTGAGGGGAGGGCGGAGGTGAGGGGAGGGCGGAGGGCGGAGGTGAGGGGAGGGCGGAGGTGAGGGGAGGGCGGAGGTGAGGGGAGGGCGGAGGTGAGGGGAGTGCGGAGGGTGGAGGTGAGGGGAGTGCGGAGGGCGGAGGTGAGGGGAGGGCGGAGGGCGGAGGTGAGGGGAGGAGGCATGCGGAGGGGGAGGGTGGAGGAGAGGGGAGGGGAGAGAGAGAGAGAGAGAGAGAGAGAGAGAGAGAGAGAGAGAGAGAGAGAGAGAGAGAGAGAGAGAGAGAGAGAGAGAGAGAGAGAGAGAGAGAGAGAGAGAGAGAAAGAAAGGGAGAGGGGGGTTCACGTGGGGTGGCAGAGAGGAGAGAGAAAAAGAGAAGAGGGAGAGAGAGAGAGAAAGAGAGGGAAATAGAGAGAGAGAGAGAGAGAGAGAGAGAAAGAGAGAGAAAGAGAGAGAGGAAAGAGAGAGATAGGGGTTCATACGCGGGAAAAAGAGAGAGAGAAATAGAGAGAGAGTGAGAGAAGAAAGAGAGAGGGAAAGAGATAGAGAGGGAGAGAGAGACCAAGAGAGGGAGAGAGAGAGGGGAAGAGAGAGATGAAGAGAGAAAGAAAGAGAGAGGAAGAGAGAGAGAGAGAGAGGGTTAGAATGAGAGACCGAGAGAGAGAGACAGAATGAGAGACCGAGAGAAAGAGATAGAATGAGAGAGATTAGGGGAAAGAGAGAAATAGGTATCAAAACAACCAAGATAGCAAAGAAAAGATGATAGCAACGACTGCTCAGAACTCAAATATGTCCTTGTAATGGATAGGAGCACTTGAACACTTCCTGAAGCTTCATCCCGAGGCATCTGAGAGTTTCCGATCTCTACAGACCCCCACATCAAGCTTTTGCACTGTCCCTGGTGCAATTTCTTCCTTATTCTACTTATTTCTCCAAAATGAACTGCAGAAAATGAAAGAACTATGGTATGTACAGGAAGTGAATTTCATCTGCTTGCATCAATTCAAATAACCCTTCACCCTGGAGATGTTGACTAAGGGAATCCTTTTACCCTGCAAATCTTCCAAATGCACTGCGCCATTTGGCAATACCTTGATCACCTTATAAGGTCCTATCCATTTGGGTGCCAATTTTGTCGAAATTGCCGGGACTTGATGCACTAAAACCATGGACCCTTCTTGAACTTCATTCGATCTCAGATACCTGTCATGTAACTTCTTGCGCTCTTCTTGTGTCACCAGAAGTTTCTGCATTGCCTCTTCTCTGTACTCTTCTAATGCCACCAATCTCTGAATGGGGGGTTCAATTCTAATGGTTCTGATTCCTATTTCTTTTGTGATGATAAACTCAAATGGTGCCAATGCCTCTTTCCCATAAACTAAGCGAAATGGAGTCTCGCCTGTGGTTCCCCTTTTCGTGGTTCTGAAAGCCCAGATTGCACCAATCAATGCTAGGGGCCAGGAGCTTTGATGATCGAAAGATAATTTGCGAAGCAATCCAATCAAAATCTTATTGGAGCTTTCTGCTTGGCCATTTGCCCTTGGGTAGTAGGCACAAGATTTTTTATGGAAGATTTTGTACCTGTCAAATATAAACTGGAGCAATTGATTTACAAAATGTGTGCCCCTATCACTAGTAATTTCCAGTGGGCAACCAAATCTTGAGAAAATACGTTTATACACAAATTTAGCTACTGTTAAAGCCGTGCAGTCCACAGTAGCTTTAGCCTCTATCCATTTAGTGGCATAACATGTGGCCATCAAAATATACTTTTTTCCTCCAGGTTGACCAGTTGGGCTAATTGGCCCTATGAAATCAAGACCACATCGTTCAAATGGAAGCCATCCGGTAGATATGACTAATGGTTGGAAATTCAATCTGGTTGGCGTAGGAGCACATCTCTGGCAGATGTGGCATTCTTTAGCAAACTTGATTACATCCTTGAAAATATGAGGCCACCATAAACCCTTGTGGATGATTCTATGAGCCAATTCTTCCCCCTTTAGGTGTCCTTCACTGTGTGCATCCTCTAGCAAAAGATTTACCTCCTCTGGATAGACACACCTTCTCAATATATCATCTTGACAATATTTATATAAATTTCCATTTATAAGAGAATATGCTTTGGTTTTCAGGAGCAATCTTCTCTTTTCTACAGGTGTCAAGTGTTCTGGGATCTTTCCAGTAGTGAGAACATGGAGAATTTCATCATACCAACCAGTCTGGATTGCTATTAGAAAAAGATTGCTATCCACCAATTCATCATTAATACCTGTTGCCTTTTCGCTCATTGCCGTCCTGGACACTTGATCTGCCATGTAGTGCTCTTTTCCTGGCTTAATATGAATATCAAAATTAAATTCTTGAAATAGGAGTAACCATCTCCAAATCCTTCCAGCTACTCTGGGCTTGTTTATCAAATACTTCAAGGGCTGATGATTGGAAATAACAATGAAATGTACACCAAGGAGATAATGTCGGAACTTCTGAAGGGCAAATACAATAGCCAAACCTTCTCTTTCCGTTGTACTGTAATTTCTTTCAGCTTGGTTGAGTAGTCTGCTTGCATAAGAGATAGGTCTATCCACTTTGTGAGATGATGGTTGAGCTAGAACTGCACCAACAACATGAAGACTAGCATCTGTATGCACATGAAATTCCAATGACCAATTAGGAACACTTAAAAGGGGAGTAGTACATAGCCTCAACTTTAGTTCACAAAATGCTTTGTCAGCTTCAGCACTCCATGAGAAAGGGATCTTTTTGCTGGTAAGCCTTGACAATGGCTTAGCAATTTCCGAATACATCCTAATGAATCTTCTGTGATACCCTGCATGGCCCAAGAAACTTTGCACTTCTTTGGGCTTTGTGGAATTGGCATGGAAAGAATAGCTGTAACCTTTGCAGGGTCAACAGTTATGCCTTCAGCAGATACTATGTGACCAAGAAGAGTGCCCTTAGTGAACAAAAAGTGACATTTATCAGGATTCAATTTCAAACCTGTTTTGAGACATTGCTCAAAAATTTCTTTTAGATTTTCCAAATGGTCATGGAAATCTTGAACTGCTGCCCTTCTATCTGTACCTGAAAATATTGAAAAGTCATCCATGAAAATGCGTAGAAAGGTTGTTAACCATTTGCCCAATATCAGATACATCGTTCTATTAAATGAAGCCGGTGCATTCTTCAAACCAAAAGCCATTCGAGTATAGACATAAGTGCCCCAGGGAGTGACAAAGGCTGTTTTGTCCCTATCATCAGGATCATGGATGACTATCTGATTGTAGCCACTAAAACCATCCAAGAAACTATACAAAGTGTGACCAGCTACCTCTTCAAGTACTTGCTCTGTGAAGGGCTGAGGAAATCCATCTTGAATAGTCACTTTATTCAAAGCACGAAAATCAACACATACCCTTATTTTTCCACTATTTTTCTTCGGCACAATAACCATAGAAGAAAGCCACCTGGAATGTTCTACTGGCACAATTATACCTGCTTCTTCTAGTTTTGTAATCTCTGCTTTCACCGCCTCTGCATACTTCGGATTGAGTCGATATGGCCTACTTCTTATAGGTGCAGCTCCCTCAACCAAGGGTATCCGATGTAATCCAAGCTCTTCTGGTATTCCTGTTAGATCTTTGTAGGACCACGCGAAGACACTTTTGTAAGTAAAGAGCAAAGAAGTTACCTTCTGTATTAAATTAGGATAATGCCACAACCAGGATGCCAAATGGACTACTTGAGGGTTCTCTTGATCCCCTAAATTTACTTCTTGAACCAATGTTTCAGGACTGGCCTTGTTTGATAAATCATCTCCACTATATGCAGGAGTGGAGTTTAATTTATATTCTGCAACATGTTCTTCCATCCATCCTTGAGGTATATCTGAGAAAGGAAGATCTTCTCTGCCCTTAGGTTCAAAATCTTCTACCTCTGATACTTTTATCTGGGTTGCTTCCTCAAGGCTTGTGCTTTCCTGCAATTGCTCATTCTCCAACACCTTGTGGTCTTCATTGCCCTTTCCTGTAATTACCTTATCTACAACTTCTTCCTCAATTTCATTAATCTCCACTGTGCAACACTCTGCACTTCCCATCATCCAATTTAACAATGTATCCTCTTCTTGGGGTAGAGAGGGCATTACCTGAGTGTCCACAGTATATCCAGTAGTTTTTCCTGAGTCGAATCCTTCTTCCAAATGTAGTTGCAGTTGGCTATTGGTATTTGTTGAAATCCATAGTTTATTTTTTCCCCAATCTTGCAAAGCTTTTGCTTGTCTCAGCCAAGGTCTCCCCAGGAGTAGAGGGTAAGAAGTCTCCTGTGGAAGTGCAATAACAACAAAATCTAGAACAAAATGGCAGCCCTGTACTACCATCAGTACCTTCTCAATAATGCCCAGTGGCGCAACCCGATGTTGATCTGCCAATGTAACCGTGAATGGTGCCAACTTGGTGGGGTTCAATTTCAGCTTCTTCATTGTAAAATCTGGCATTAAATTGATACCAGAGCCTCCATCTATGATCACACCTGTGAGAGTTTCATCCTTTATACAAACAGATAATCTTGAACTCTGGTAGTCTGCTAAGGGTGCAGGGGGAAAGTCAACCATGAAACCATCTATACTAGGTGATTGGACCAAGTGAGCAGAGTGTATAATCTTCAGTAAGTCACTTCTTATTTTTGAATCCATCCTTATAAGTTCATATAGACTAACCTTGTGATGAATACCTTTCAAGATCTGTTCAATGTTTACCTCCTGAGTGTTTTCTTGGAGACTTGTTGGTTGGCCCTTTAGAGAAGTAGTCATCTTATTATAAGCTCCTTCAATTTGTGCTTGGTCCTTCCATCCAGACTCCTTTTCTTCCTCTTGATCCTGAAATCCTTGTTGTTCATCTCTCTGGGTTGCAGCTGCTTGCCTAGCTCTAGTCATCATGGGCATTGCAGAGGATGAAACAGCATAAGTCTGAGTGTTTTTTCCTTCTTCATGTGGAGAGACTGCAATCATATGAATTGGAGCAGGACGACCTCTTGGGTAATCCTTGGTATAATGATCTTTGGCCTCTGGACAATGTTGACAGGGAGGTGCATCTTCTGGAAGAGAACACCTATTTTGCATGTGGCCATACTCACCACAACGATAGCACATCAAAGGTCTATATCTAGGCTTTGCAGGCCTATTCTCCTCTCTATTAGATGTATTTGAAGTACTAGCATAATATGAATCCAAATTTTGAGGGTTACCTCTCTGCTGTGTACCCTTAAGGTAGTAGCAATCCCTTGCTTCATGACCATCTTTTCCACAAAATTGACAGCTTACCTTAATAGGGCAATTAGCATTGGAATGTCCATTGTTATTACAGATTGTACACCAGATTTGTCTCCTTATATCCTGAGTGGTCTTCAAGTCTTCTAACTCTCGGCGAAGCTGGGCTACTTCATCATCAGTGCGACGCAGTGGTGGCAAGACCTTCTCTTCTTGTTGATTTTGTTGCATCTTCAATGCTTCCAATTCCCTTCTCAGTTGCTCAATAGGATCCAGATCTGCAGCATACTTTGGTTGTGTATCCCCTTCAAAATGTTGCCTTGCTTCTTCAATGCGTGATGCAGCTGCAACAAAATCATTGAGGGTAGCATCCAATCTAAGAGACTCACGAAGCTTTTGTTGAGATGACCTGGGTAGAGCCTTCTCAATCCACTTTTTAACAAAGAAATCACCTGGAGCATGTGGTAGTCGTGCAACAAGTGCTTTTGTTCTAGTGTGAAGTTCATGAAAAGATTCACCTGGTCTTAGCTTCAAATTCTCTAGCTGATCTAGAGCTCTTTCTGAAGAGCCACTTGGTCGGAATGTCTGTGAGAATGCCGCCTTCAGAGCCTCCCATGTAGTGAAATGGCCATCTGCATACTGACTATACCATTTATCTGCAAGGCCCTCCAATGTGGATGGAAAGAGCACCAACATTGCGTCCTCTCTATTCTGCAGACCTAGTCCACGACATAAAGAGATGAATCTCCTCACATGATCATCAGCATCCTCATAAGCTTGTCCCTTGAAGGTAGGGAATTTGATGTTTAATCTGGAGAGCAAATGAGAGAGGTCCTCCATTTGTACTGGCGTTTCTTCGGACGTATCTGAGGAGAAGTCTAGAGTTCTCCTATACCTCTCTTTTGATAATGGTGTCGCACCCAAATCAATAGATAAATTTAGGGAGGGCAGAGGTGAGGTAGACTCACTAGTCGTGGTTATGGCTAACTTGTTAAGGCTCCTCCGAACACGAAGAGACTCCTTATCTGCCCGTGTATGGGTCATGTACCTACTTGCAAATGTAATAGGGCAAAAATACCTCTCACAGAAATGCAAAGGTCCCACCGGGCATGCCAAACTGTAGAGGAGGTACTGGGGTATCCGCTTTTAACAAGAGTAAAGATTAAAGATTAACACTTCCAATACGTCGCCTACTCAAGGGGGGTTCTCTTTAGGGAACTATACCCTTTAACATTTTTGTGAGCAGGTAGATAACACGGATGGCACAGAGTGGTAAATACTTCGGAAAATATGGACAACAAATGACCCAAGAAGACCGTACACTTCTTGATTCAAATCAGGTGATTACAAGGTTGGGCAGAGTGATGCTCAAAAGTGCAAACTTAGGGCTAACAAGCCACCCTAAAAGTAAATAACTCCAATACAACAGATTCTTCCCATCAGCATAAGGGGCCAATGATATGCAGACTAACTCAGAACAATACAAATGGTAAGAATTTCTCAAGAGAATAGAGCTTAACAGCAACACTGACTCACAGAAAAGAAAAATCCAAGCCACTCTCTTACACTATAGTGCTCATAGCCCTCCACTGAGAAGCCTACCCTCTGTATCCACACTAGAGAGTAGCTCCTACAATAGGCTTGAAACCACAAAGTGCAAGAGAGGTCTTGTGCACGTACACGTAGCTGAACCAATGTATCTCTAAAATTGTACCAAAAAGTGTGTACAGTGTACTCTCCCTCTTCCCAAATGAGCACAAATCCCTTGATTTTATAGGCCCCAATAGGCCAAGAGAGCCTTGCCAAATCTTCACGTCCATTGATCACGCGCCGGTTAATCACCCACAATTGGGGGGTAGGTCAAATATTCCACTTGATTGGAATTAGATCCTCAAAAATAGGTAGTCGCCGTGAATGGTGGGTGGCAGCTCCATTTTTAACAATTACCTTTCACCTTATTACTTTGCAATGTGAAGCCCTTCAATTATGTAGTTCACGAAATTGGGATGACAGGTGGGGTAGCCTCAATTCTAGTAAGCTCTTGTACTCCAAAGAAAAGACCTGTTCTGTAAGGCTAGCACGATCCACATTTTCACCGTCATGTCCCTCGATCCATTGCAAATTCTTGAGTCATCCATGCTTAAACTAGTGATGGTTCCTTCAAATCCAGACATTGCCAATCTCAAACCTGTGAGGAACACCAGGAAGGGCCTTCCAAACTTCTGATGTTTGTGTCAGTAGCTCCCACTGCAAGCATCTTCATGTCCACTATTATTGATCGCAATGTAATTCCCAGAGGCCGAGACCCGGCCAGGGTAGGCTTGTGGGTACTGAGGGGGTGGAGGTGTGTGTGGGTGTGTGCCTGTGTATGTGTGGATGAGTGGGTGTGGGTGTACATGTGTGAAAGTGTGTGTGTGTGCATTTGTGTGTATGTGAGTGTGAAGGGGTGCGTGAGTGTATGCATGTGTTTGTATATGTGTGAGTGTGTGTGTGTGTGTGTGAGTGCATGTATGTGGTTGTGTATATGTGGGAGTGGGTGCATGAGGGGGGAAGGAGGGCCACGGGGAGGTGAGAGGGGGTTTTGAGGGATGAGGCGGGGTGGGGCGGAGGCCATGGCGGAGGGGGGGTGGAGGAGAGAGGGGAGGAGGCATGCGGAAGGGGAGGGTGGAGGAGAGGGGAGGGCGGAGGGGAGTGCGGAGGGCGGAGGTGAGGGGAGGGCGGAGGTGAGGGGAGGGCGGAGGTGAGGGGAGGGCGGAGGTGAGGGGAGGGCGGAGGGCAGAGGTGAGGGGAGGGTGGAGGTGAGGGGAGTGCGGAGGGTGGAGGTGAGGCGAGTGCGGAGGGCGGAGGTGAGGGGAGGGCGGAGGTGAGGGGAGGGCGGAGGGCGGAGGTGAGGGGAGGAGGCATGCGGAGGGGGAGGGTGGAGGAGAGGGGAGGAGAGAGAGAGAGAGAGAGAGAGAGAGAGAGAGAGAGAGAGAGAGAGAGAGAGAGAGAGAGAGAGAGAGAGAGAGAGAGAGAGAGAGAGAGAGAGAGAGAGAGAGAGAGAGAGAGAGAGAGAGAGAGAGAGAGAAAGAAAGGGAGAGGGGGGTTCACGTGGGGTGGCAGAGAGGAGAGAGAAAAAGAGAAGAGGGAGAGAGAGAAAGAGAGGGAAATAGAGAGAGAGAGAGAGAGAGAGAGAGAGAAAGAGAGAGAAAGAGAGAGAGGAAAGAGAGAGATAGGGGTTCATACGCGGGAAAAAGAGAGAGAGAAATAGAGAGAGAGTGAGAGAAGAAAGAGAGAGGGAAAGAGATAGAGAGGGAGAGAGAGACCAAGAGAGGGAGAGAGAGAGGGGAAGAGAGAGATGAAGAGAGAAAGAAAGAGAGAGGAAGAGAGAGAGAGAGAGGGTTAGAATGAGAGACCGAGAGAGAGAGACAGAATGAGAGACCGAGAGAAAGAGATAGAATGAGAGAGATTAGGGGAAAGAGAGAAATAGGTATCAAAACAACCAAGATAGCAAAGAAAAGATGACAGCAACGACTGCTCAGAACTCAAATATGTCCTTGTAATGGATAGGAGCACTTGAACACTTCCTGAAGCTTCATCCCGAGGCATCTGAGAGTTTCCGATCTCTACATATATATATATATATATATATATATATATAGAGAGAGAGAGAGAGAGAGAGAGAGAGAGAGAAGAAATGACGATAATGGGAAAGAAGTGGATGCATAAACACAAGATCAATTCTAATGGTTGAATTTTTAGGTAAGAATCAAGGTCTATGAAAAAGGGTTTTGCTCAATCTTATGGGATAAACTATGAGCAAAAATTCATCTTTGTTGCAAAGATGGACGGAGAAACATTTGAGTTGCCACATCAAGAAGGTGGTCAGTATATGAGTTGCAGGTAAATAGTGCATTTCTTGGTGGTGATTTCCACGAGATCGTCTACATGAGTCAAACTCGGGGGCTTGAAAAACCCAAAAAGTAGATTTTGGTTGTAAACTTATAAAATTTTTGTATGGTTTATAGAAAACATGAAATGCTCAAAATGAAAGGCTTGTGAGGTGTTTGTGTGGATTTTTATACAAGAAAAGTTATACATAAACCTTTCGATACGTCAGGAGGAAAGGAAAAATAATTGTCCACATATGCATATATGTGGATGATTTGATTTAAATAGGAAGTCTGGATGTGGGTATCAAACGGATGAAGGGCGTTCATGGGAATGACTTCAAGGTTTTAGATACTGTATCCCTAAGTCATTTTCCTGAGTTTCAATACATTTATGTGGCAAATGATGTTTACCTAGGTTAGGGAAAATCATTGCTAGACGTGCTTTTAAATATGATACTAATGGATGTAAGCCTTCATAGGACATATGGATCCAAACACTAGTTTATATGCACATGAAGGGAAACCTCATGAAGCTATCTCAACATATAGGAATATAATTGGAATCTTCAGTTATCATGGTATAAGTACACTTGAATTGTGATAGGTTGTAGGAGTTCTTTCTCAGTTTTTAAATTCTCTAATTGATGTGTTAAATGTAAAACAGTAACGCTATGTTACTGACTAGCCGAAATCGTTACCGAACAAATATTAAACGTAAAACAGTGATTCTCCGTAAACTATGTTAAACTTTCAGTATCATTACCGAAAGGCATTACCAGACTAACGTGGGTTCTTGGGAGTGGTAGGGGTCCGTTAGACAGAGGGCTTGTACTCTTTTCCCAATTCTTAGTCACAACATCAAAAACATGAATGCGCGTCTTAGCTCAGTTACTAGCATTAACTAGACAATACTTGATTTCTATATTCCTGCGTACCGAACTTCTCCAGACTAACCTGCTATTGGAACAGAGCAGTAGTCTGAGTTACAGACTCAACAGTAGTAATCAACCAGAGATAACACTTTAACCGACAGATTCGTTTGTCATAACGCTTTACAACGATCTCAAATAAAAGTTCACGTTTACCGAAAGCAATAGTTCGTCCTCATCACCGAATACAATAAGTTCAATAAAACAAACAGAACGTATTCAACAATGCATCAGGTTGCCTATTCAACTCATACGGTAATATAACTACTGAACACGACTGAGAGTACGAAAATAACTGAAGAACACACAGTAATACAATACGATGAGAGTACTCACACACACAATCTGTCATTCAACTACTCGTTACGGTGAACTACAGTATGAACCGACGATGTAGAACATACTCAATCACCCAACAATACTCAAGACTTCACAATAATGTAAACAATAATCTCACAAATGTTCAGGCGAACAATCTGGCAATTCCAGAAAAGACGTCTCTCAGACCATTCTCCTTACATTGCTTTATATAGAATTTACAAGATGCGCGTACCAACTTTTCGCGCGTATTTCGAAAACTCCGTTACATCCGACAGCCATTACATTTGTCCCACTCCGGTGGCCAACTAACACTAGCACGCACGGTGGACTCGAACCCGCAAGTTATTTTGCTTACAAAACTATTGTTCATCAATGATTCCTTCTAGATACATATTTCTGGCTAATCTAAATGTTCGGGCTATCTTTTTCTTAAGAGTTTCTAATAGTTGCTTAAGGGTGTCTGGCTCTAATATTTGCGCATCTACTCTAACAGAACTAAGGGCGATGGCTTCAGTAAGTAAAATTTCGGCCTGTGTTTGCAAAAAGGCCTCCTGTAAGTAGAAGTCGTTGGATAGTGCCGCATCTCTGACTGTCTTTATTTCACTTACTTGCTTCTGCATTTCACTAATTCGGTCTTTCTGGTTGCGTAACTGATTATCTAGTCTTTCGAACTGTTGATTCTGGAACTGTATGGTTTTGTGATATGCGTCTCGTTCTCTGCGAGCATTCGCTAAGTCAATCTGATTTTTAGCTTCTCTGAGTAATTGATGTTTAAGTATAGAATTGACCTCGTCGAGAGATTCTTTCGTTCTTTGTAGTTGATCTTCTGCCAGCTTAGCTTCTTTCTGCTGCTCTTGGTACTTATGTATGGCTTCCTGCAACTGGAGTCTGGTTTCTTCTAGTAGGTTTCCTAGCGCAATTCTTGTGTCTTCTGTATCTTTGATTGTTTGATTTAACTTTATTATCTCCGCGTCGGCAGCTATCAACAATTCTTCTTTTGCAGCCAGTGCCTTATCTCGCTGGCTTGAGCTTTCTTCCTGTGCTTGGAGTGTAGCCTGTAGTTGCTTGATCTGCTCATGGAGTGCATGGTTTTCTGCTCTTGCTGCTTGTAACTCTTCCTGGAGGGGGGTGATATCTGCCTCCATCACTTCCAATTTTCGTTGGAATTCATCTCGTGCATTGTCTGTGGCTTGCTTCAGGTGTTGCGGCAGTTGTTGGGATAGATTAATCAAGAGGCGACCCATAGATTCTAATTAAGAAAAGACTAGAATGTGGTGGGGTGGCAGAGGAGGGCGAGGTTGCGAAGAGGTTTCGGTGAGGAGTTGTTGGGAATTTGGTGGGGAGTAATTGAGGGAGGATGAAGAGGTTTCAGCAGTTTCGGTGGGGTGACTGGGCTTGATGGGACTGCGGGGTGGTTCTGGTGGGGGAATGGGGTTAACTGGTGGTGGGTTGGGAAGGGCAGAGTTAGTGGTTGTTACCTTGTTTGTTTGTTTAGTTTCTGCATTGTTAGCCTCTGTGGATTCCACTGCCTTAAGTAGCTTGCCTAGTGCTTCCCTAGCGGATTCTTGCTTGTCTACCTGTTGCTCTGATTCTTTTTCGGTCGAAATTGTTTCTATCTCTATTGGATCTTGTTGTTCTTGTTGCTCAGCCGACGATTCATTCTGCATTGATGTGGCTGTATCATGAAATGTCTCCTCTTCGTTCTTCTCGTCTTCTTTATCGTCTTCTTTATCTTTTCCGGCTGAGCCTTGTGCTTCACTTTCGGATGAGCTGATCCTGATGTGTTTCTGGCGGAACAATTGGTTTAGCTCTTCTTCATCTTCTTCTTCCTCATCCTCTAGCAATTGTATCGACTCCTCATGTCTCAGGAAGGGCCCCTATGGTGGTGGTTGAGCTGCGAGTATGGTCAGAAAGAGAAAGGAGAGGATGTGGGGTAGTCTAGATCGAGGGGTAGTTCCTTTATTGACTTGTTTCACTATGGATACACATTCCTTATGGATACGATGAAAGAAAAAGGATGCGAAGTTGACAGGTTCTTGTGCAGCAAGGTCGATGGCGGAGTAGAATGGGCGGGATATACCGTAGGTGCGTTTCTGGAGGTTTAAGATGGCGACAAAGAACTGGAGTGTAGTTCTTTCGGGTTCAGTGCGGTAGAGGATGGCGTATTCGTTTGATGAATAGCGGGGGAAGAGTGCTGTCATTCGGGCTACGGGGATGCTTGGGCCATTCTCGCGGCCTTGTGGGGTGAGGCAGAAGGCTTCGGCAAAGGCTTGGAAGGTTATTACGGTTCTAGATGGTAGGGAGAGGAAGATCCATTTTCTCTCAGTGATGGGGGATTGAGCGATGGAAGATATGATCTGCGCGAAAAAGGGATGGGCTTCCACTGAGTGCCAAGGCAGCTCAACAAAGTTGGCCAACCCTTGGATGCGCAGGTATTCTCCTACCTCGGTAGGGATACCATCACAGAAAGCTGCGTAGTTCGCCAATGCTTCCATGGCGCACACGAAAACAGAGCACATCACACGGATACACAGAACACAGAAAACACAAGCACAATCACAAGAACACAATAGCGTTTTTTGGTGCAACCGAAGAGATTAAGTAGAGACATTACGGTGGGGGGGTAGGAAGTGATGGTTATCATTGTGCGGTGGTGGAATGATACTGCTTTCAATTTGGCGTGCATGCTCGAGTAATTAGTAAGGAGGGCGGCTTATGACAAAAACGTGGCTATTTAAAAAGAGAAAGAAAGAACAGAAGGAAAAGTAAAGTAAAAAAAATGCGGTCCACCGCCGAATGTTTTAATGCGAGCTAGCAGCGTGTTGATACGGTCGCAGCTTCGAACCGTTGATTGCTTTTGGAAGTGGATTTCTGGTCAACGTAGTCAACCGAAAAGTTGCTGGACCGATTTGCTCTGAGATCTTGTAAGGGCCAAACCACCGTAATTTGAATTTGCCTGCGGATCTATTTGACTTTGCATTATAGAAAAGTACAAGCTCTCCCACTGAAAACACTGGAGTCTTCAGGTTTCGATCGTGCATCCTTGCCTGTCTTAGTTGGACTTTGTGCATGGTTAAAAAACTGAGCCATTAGTGCTTGTCTAACTCTCTGAGTGTGTCCAACCGAAATGACAATGAGTCTTCCGATAGTAGTTTCTGGGTAATGGCTACTCGTAAACTTGGTATAACTATCTCCATTGGTGCTATTGCTTCTAAGCCATAAGCTAGTTTGAAAGGCGTCAATCCTGTTGGTACCTTGTATGTAGTCCGATATGCCCATAACACTACAGGTAGCAGTTGATCCCATCTTTCCGGTGCTTCCATGATCAATTTCCGAATTATATTCAGCAAAGGTTTGTTTGTACTTTCAGCCAAACCATTAGCACGAGGATAATAAGGAGAACTAAATTTATGTGTGACCTGGAACGACTGTGTCAGTGCCTTCATTAAATTGTTTACAAAATGAGTGCCTTGATCTGAGACAATTTCCAGTGGTAAACCAAAACCTGGAAAGACATCGGTTAGTAGACATTTTGCTACCGCAACTGCTGTAGCAGACCGTAAAGCCCAGGCTTCTGCCCATCTGGTTGCATAGTCTGTACATGTCAGTATGTAACGATTATTACTAAAGACTGCTGGAGGTGTAATCGGACCGATAAAATCTAGACCCCACTTTTGGAAAGGTTCCAATGGTAAGATGGGTTGTAGAGGAAAGAGATGACGTTGCAAAGGCTAGCCAAATCTTTGGAAAGTATCACATTGTTTGACAAACTGTGAGATATCTTTGTACATCGTTGGCCACCAGAGACCACTCTGCAGAATTTTATGGTGAGTTAAATCTGCAGCAAAATGGCCACCGGAAGGAATTAAGTGAGCCAAAGTAATAACTGAATTAACTTCATGCGGTGGAATACAGTGAAGTAGGATTCCGGTGTGATCTACATAATATAATTCTCCAGCAATTAACCGAAATCGGTGGCTAAAGACTGCAATTTTCCTTCGTACTACCCTAGAAGTCTGAGATGGAAGGCAACCATCAGTGAGAAAGCTCAAGATCATAATATGAAAATGGGATAGGTGGGTCTGCAGAATCTTCATTAATTGGTTCTAACACATAAATCGCGGGTGTCGTGTCATCTATGCCCACCGGAGCTTCACCGAAATCTAAGCGGGATAAGAAATCTGCTAAGGCATGTGAACTGCCTGGCCGGTGAATGACTTCGTAGTCGAATTCCTGTAAAAGTAAGACCCATCGCGCTAATCGACCACCTAGATGCTGTTGCCGAACTAGATAGACAAGTGCAGCATGATCTACATGAAATGTGAATTTACGGCCTAGCAAGTAATGTCTGAATTTCTTGACAGAATATACTAGCCCTTGACATTCTCTTTCTATTACAGAGTAATTCTTCTCAGCAGGAGCTAATCTTCTACTTGCATAATACACTGGTCTGAACCATTTATCAATTCGTTGCATCAACACACTTCCTATTGCTATATCTGAAGCATCGACAAATACATGAAATGGGTGATCCCAATCCGGTGGCTGTAAGATAGGAACTTGTGTTAATAAATGCTTTAAACGATCAAATGCTATCTGGCATTCCTGGGTCCATTCAAATTGTCGAGGTGTCTTGGAGACTAGCTTGTTTAGTGGTATATCCAGATGAGCAAGCCACCGTAAGTGCCTTCCATGCCACCGTACTTGGCCCATAAAGCGCATAACTTCTTTTGGAGTAACTGGCACCAGAGCTTCTAATACTGCCGAAATTTTATCCTGATCTACTTGGATACCTTGTGCAGATACAATGTGGCCAAGTAACTTGCCACATGAAACCGCAAACACAGAGTTGTTTGGGTTCAAGCAGAGTCTATACTCTCTGCATTTCTGAAAGCAGCACCGTAAATGGCACAGGTGTGCTATCATCTTACCGAAAATTGAAAAGTCGTCGAGATATACTTGCATAAATGAAGTGAGATAAGGAGAAAATATCTCCTGTATATATCTTTGAAATGTGCTTGGTGCGTTTCTCAATCCAAACCACATTACCGTACAAGCAAAGACACCCCAGTTGGTAATAAATGCAGTTTTTGGTATATCTTCTTCAGCCATTCTCACTTGGTTGTAGCGACTGTATCCATCTAGGAATGAATACATCTCGTGGCGTGCTACTCTATCAAGCATGGTATCCAAAAAGGAAATTGGAAAGGGATCTGGTACAGTTGCTGCATTTAATTTTCAATAATCTACACAGATTCTCAATTGCTTGTTTTTCTTTGGCACAATCACAATCAGAGAGATCCATTCAGCATGCTCTACTGGCACGATGAATCCAACTTTTAGTAACCTATCAAGTTCTGCCTTTACCTGAGATGCATAATGGGGATTCATCCGGTAGCTGGTTTGCTTTATCGGCCTTGCTTCTGGCTTCAGCATGACCCTGTGCTGGTAGATGCGGGGGTCCAATCCTTTCATGTCTTTGTAGTCCCATGCAAAGACGTCGGTGAATTCTCGAAGTAGCTGGATTAAACCTGCTTGAAATGTTTCCGGTAGGTTTTGCTTTATCTTTACAGGACGCGGATGATCTTCATCTCCTAAATTGTAAGTGATCAGCTGATCTTCGGGGACATAGAACTGTTGATTTTTCTATGTGTCGTCTGTTGGTGTAAGAAGTTACTACAATTCATCGTCATGTGTCGAAACAGTGTCTTCCCTCTTAGCCTCTTTTGTGATGGGTATTATTGTACAGACTGAAGCGTTCCAATTATCTACAACGGACTGTAGATCAACAGTCCCTAAGGAAATTAAATCAGCGTTACTCTTCAAAAACTCTTCTTCTTCATCATCTGATAATCCATCTAGCATATGGACTGGTTCAGCAAAATACGGTCTAGTGTGTAGCTCGCAAGATCGTATAGCATCTAATTTTACCACATATCTACGATTGGAATCTTTAAACGTAAGCTCTTGTGCAGACCAGTCCTGTATTACCTTCGCATGCTTCAGCCAAGGTCGGCCGAAAAGAAGGTTGTAATCCAAAGTGGATTCCGGCAGATCTAGTATAACAAAGGTCATTTTAAAGGTCGAACCTTGCAAAGTGATGGGTACATTCCGCACAAGTCCTACAAGATGGACTCTTGATTGATCTGCCATTCTGACAAAAAATTGAACTGGTTCGATTTCGGTCCATCCTAACCTTTTGCATAATGCGGCAATCGCAATGTTAACACTAGAGCCTCCATCAATTAGTACCTGCGTAGATTCTTATACCACACTGTAATTAAGGGGACTGAATGCTTGACCGTAGAATCAGGTTATGGTTGAACTGCTGCTGTCGCGGGAATACAAGAAGGCACCGGACTGAATTGTTGTTGGAACTGTTGGCAAATTCCAGGTACTAATGCCACTAGTTGGCCCAGAGGCAGAGTGATAGATGCCTTAGATAGGATTTCCCAAGCGTGTTGAGATTGATTGACAGGCTCTACTGATGTTGAAGTTGATGCCTCTACTGATGCGGAGGTGTCTACGGTTGGTAATGTATCTGCTGCTGATGATGTTCATGCTGCTGACTCCCGTTGTTGTGTTCCTTCCTTTGTTAACGATGGCTGGGTTACCGGAATAGGCTCTGGGAAGACTGGTGGTTCTGTTGTGGTCCATTGACTAGCCTTATTGTACATTCTGTGTTGTTCGCGTATCCCTGGTTCAAATATTTCTACTGCCGGTTGGAGTTGTTTACCGGAACGGGTCTGGACTGCAGCAGCCTGTGTTTCCACCGGTGTGATTTGTACCATGTTGGCCATTGGATTTTGACGTTCCTTCTTCCTTTGATCATACTCAGCTGCATCCTTGCAAAATCTCCTAATATGTCCAAATTCGCCACAAAAATGGCAACATGGTGGTGGTAAATTGGGATTTTTCGGTGGTGGTCCGTTCTGCCAGCGGTTCGCATTATAGTTGTTATTCCTCTGTCCTCGGTAATTTCGATATCCTAGTTGCTGGTTGTTTCTCATTTGTGGAGGCACATAGTGGTTGGCTGGCTGCCCTTGTTCTTGGATAATTGCATTGACAGTCGCTGTTCCCTGTACTCTAGCGTTGTATGCGCAGTTTTCGGTGGTGTGTCCGACAGTGTTTCAGATAGCGCAGAATGTCTGATTAAGTGCACAATTGGCACTAGTATGTCCTGAATTTTTGCATGTGATGCAGTATACTTGTTTGGTCATATCTTCGGCAACATTTTTTTTTGTTTTTAACCACTCTAGATCTTCTGTAAATCCGCCGACTTTGTTTTCCAGTTGCAGAGTCATTGCAATGACTGCATCGAGGGTCATGGCTCCGACACATCTTATGATCATGATCTGCTTAAGTTGTGGAGTCAAGCCATTGATGAACCAATGAGTGATAACGTCATCTGGTAAGTTAGCATGGGCCGGTGGTAGCTGCCTCAAGTGTGTTCTGAAGATAGTAGCATACTCCTGTACGGTTTGATTTGCCTTCTGTCTGTTGTTCTGCAGATAGTCAAAAATTTCAGTTGGATTCGTTTTTAGCTTGAATCACTGCAGAAAAGCATCTCGTACTGCTTCATAGGTGCCAAAGTGATTAATATCATATTCTGTAAGCCATCTGGCTGCTTCATTGACAAGTGTAGATTGGAAGACAATGGTTTTGTAGGCCTGATCCGGTGGATGGTTGAGAACTGCGTAGCTTATCTTGAAAGTGCGTACGTGAGCATCTGGATCATCTCCTGGGAATCCACCAAACTTTGTGTACGTCTCTTGTTGGAGGCTGCCTGGTTGGACATAGCTGTTGCTGTTGTTGTTGTCCGTTCATTGTGAGTGTATTATTCCTTCCTTCTGTATCTCGGGGCTGAATATCTGAACTATCGGAATCTGTATCGTCGGATGGCGCACTTTCCAGTGCGATGATCTTGCTTAATATGCTTCGAATCTCTGTTTCGAACAGCTTTCCTTCCTTCTTGATGTCCAGTGTATGGGAACTCGCCTCTAAGTGCGGTGGTTGGGCTGAAGATTTAGCAGAAGATGCTAAACCGTCACCGAAAAACTGTGATTCTCTTACAGAAATATCACCGGAATGAACCAAAATTATGCCCGAATACGGTGTTTTTTCGCCTTCGTCGATTTCTTTGACTAGAGAGCTTCTAATCCTAGATAAATCTGAATCTTTTTCCAAGATTGTTAAACTAGTTTCCAACTGCGTCTTGGTAGGTTTTGGAATTACTATATCTTCGACAGGCTGTGCCGAAATAGTACCAGAATGTACCAAAGGCGTAACAGGTTCCACCGGAATATGACTGGAATCAGTTCTAACGTTCTTAACTTTATTGACCACTGGGCCAGACCTAGTTGTACTTTTACCTTCCAGAGTTGTCTTTAGTACATTAAGTACTCCAGACTGATGGTTCTTGGGATACGTTTCACCGGATCGAGTAACCGGCATGTATCATTTTTTTGTACTAATCGCGTAGTATTACTAACGGAACAGTTTGCAACAATCTGGTTGCTACTTCCAATCGAACGATAATCTGGATGTTCGATTCTGACAGACTACTGGCAATCTTGATGCCACCTTCCCACAGACGGTGCCAAATGTTAAATGTAAAACAGTAACACTGTGTTACTGACTAGCCGAAATCGTTACCGAACAAATATTAAACGTAAAACAGTGATTTTCCGTAAACTGTGTTAAACTTTCAGTATCATTACCGAAAGGCGTTACCAGACTAACGTGGGTTCTTGGGAGTGGTAGGGGTCTGTTAGACAGAGGCCCTGTACTCTTTTCCCAATTCTTAGTCACAACATCAAAAACATGAATGCGCGTCTTAGCTCAGTTACTAGCATTAACTAGACAATACTTGATTTCTATATTCCTGCGTACCGAACTTCTCCAGACTAACCTGCTATTGGAACAGAGTAGTAGTCTGAGTTACAGACTCAACAGTAGTAATCAACCAGAGATAACACTTTAACCGATATATTCGTTTGTCATAACGCTTTACAACGATCTCAAATAAAAGTTCACGTTTACCGAAAGCAATAGTTCGTCCTCGTCACCGAATACAATAAGTTCAATAAAACAAACAGAACGTATTCAACAATGCATCAGGTTGCCTATTCAACTCATACGGTAATATAACTACTCAACACGACTGAGAGTACGAAAATAACTGAAGAACACACAGTAATACAATATGATGACAGTACTCACACACACAATCTGTCATTCAACTACTCGTTACGGTGAACTACAGTATGAACCGACGATGCAGAACATACTCAATCACCCAACAATACTCAAGACTTCACAATAATGTAAACAATAATCTCACAAATGTTCAGGCGAACAATCTGGCAATTCTAGAAAAGACGTCTCTCTGACCATTCTCCTTACATTGCTTTATATAGAATTTACAAGATGCGCGTACCAAGGTTTCGCACGTATTTCGAAAACTCCGTTACATCCGGCTGTCATTACATTTGTCCCACTCCGGCGGCCAACTAACAATGTTCATTTGAATGTAGCTAAAGAAGTGATTAGGTACATCACGTATACAATCAACCAAAGGTTATAATATGCTTATGGAGATGGATTATAATGACAAGGATTTAGTGATGTTGATGGAGCTACTTCAAAGGAGGACAAATGGAGCACATCTTGCTATTTCTTCATGTTAAGACAAAGATTTATCTCATGGATGTCCAAAGACATCAACATTTTCATCATCATTGATTGAGGCATATTATAGAGATTCAACACTAGTGACATCTGACATAATGCAGATCAAGAATGTTCTCAAGGACTTTGTTGTGGAGGTTAAAGTGTTCATATTTTTTGTAGATAATATCTTGAGCAATCAAGGAACCCTTTGCTCCATGCAATAAAGAACACATAGAGATCCTTTATCACTCTAAGAGAGAAGGCACTAGCAAAGGAAGTGTACATCCAATACATCAATGCCAAGGGGAAACTAGTATATACAATGAAGAAGTTCATGGATGCAAGCAAGTTGGAGAAGTTAAAGATCAACCGTTACATGAAGAAGATGAATGCACACTAGATCTTGATCTTGAGGGCACATTTTAGAAGCCTGACAAGCTCGTGTGTGTAAACCAATTCTAAAGGTAAAGTGCTACATCACCTACACTTTTTGGTAAAGTTTTAGAAACGTGTTGCAAGAGTCTCGCAATTGAATACCCCAACAAACATGATGGAGAAAGGATGGGTTTTTGGAGGCCCCATTTGAACTTAAAATTTAGACCAATTAGGAATCAGTATACAAGGAGGTTACTGAAAAGAAAAAATTATGGCCATCCATAGAATCATAGTTTTAATTTTACGCCCTCATCTGAGGTCTATACTCTAATGGTGCAAATGCCAAGCCTTCACACTTGGCTAGGCATTGAAGAAACTATGTACACATTGCTGAAGAACCACATGAACCATTGCTTATCATTTTTTACCATTAAAATTTTATAAAATTCTTTTGACTTAGTAGAATCTAGTAAAGCGATTAAATTTGTGGAGTTAGGAGAAAAAATATGCTATGATTCTCATAAGAGAATATCTCCTCATTTAAAGGAAGACCTTTTAGGTGGAAGATCATTTAACGTTAAGAAAGCACTTATAAAATTACTTTGAAATCTCGTGGCTAAAAACACTCCCTTTGAGAGCATTTCATTGATCATTTAAAGAGGTTGAGTAACAGACTTCATTGTTCATTGACCTCACTATCGTTTGACACTCTTTGCCAGTGATTTTGTAAACTCATGTTCCATAATACATATACATCATTAAGTATCTCTGTTGATTTCGTTGCAATTGTCTCTCAGAATAGTAACTTGTCTTGCTTATATCTCATTGATCTCTCAATCATTTTCAATGATCTATAGCTTGCTAGAACAAGCTCAATGTCTGTAGAAGCTTTCAACGTCTCAAAAAGTTTCATTCAGACAATTCGGACAAAATGGTCTCAAAGTAGTCACTGGTCATTCTTTCTATATCTCCTAAACAGTCAGGAGTAAGCTTCTACTTGCTAAAGACATTGATAAGTGTGTAAATTATCATTTTAGGTGATCTCACTTGGAATCACTATCTCTCTAAGCTAATTAGATACCCTCAGAAGGAATTTCTCTAATATTGATAATGTACTGTGAGTACTAAGCAAAACATCCAACAGGTGTCAAGACCAAAATAGCAAGTCTTTGGTCACTAGCTAGTTGCAAACTTATCTGTTTTGATCAAATTGTTTGAAGCATCATCTCCAAAGTATGTAGGCACTTATTTAGTGTAACTGGAAAGCTAAGGGGGCCTACAACACAAATCTGAAGTAAAATAGGGCAAATACAAAGCAAGGATTAGCAGTACCAACTCATTTCTTGAGGTGTGCATCCATCTTTCCCAACAATGGTATCAAAGCAATTGAGGTAAAATGGGAGATCATTTCCCTTCATTTATTTCTAAATTGGAAAGAAACAATGTGAGAAAAGTAATCAATGGCATCAAGGCAGATGACGAATGGGAAAGCTTCACAACTACCATGGACTTATACATGGACATGCAAATTTCATATCTTACCACACTCATGAGGAATCTCTTTACAAATGAGTTCTCAAAAAAAACTGATACTCATCTAGAGCTAACAACTCTTTTGCCCTATACAGAGATAAAGGCAAGTCTAAAGAGAAAGGGAAAAGCAAGAAAGTAGAGGATGAAGGTATGACTTCTCAAGGTAACTATGTAGGGAGAGGTAGGAACTCAAGAGGTAGGGGGTACATGAGGCAAGCAAGGTAGGGGGAGACCTTTCAAATCTTCCCCATGCATCATATTTGGATTTTTTAATCACACTACAGATGAGTGCTATAGGAGCTTCAAGAATCAGAGAGGAAGAGGATATCAAAGAGAACACTAAGTCACAACAAAGGAGAACAAAAACATGTTCTCTATTTTCTTTACCTAAAGAGCATGATATCAAGAAATAAAGTGGTCATTTCACAATATCTAGTAAGAATAACTTGTTCTTGATTGTAAATACTGAATAGAAGCTTGATCCTATAACCCAAGTAGCCGAAGATAGATATGTCAAAATGCTTGGTGCCCTGAAAACTAAATGTTTAGCATGATCAAGAACCCCACATCATTACCTTTGACATAAGAGATCATAGTTAAAGGTACAAGTAAGAATTGGAAAAACTCCTTCATTACATCTAGAACCTCAGCAAGCATAGATTATAGGTGATTAAAAGCTACTCGAAATTCGTAGTACATGTGTGGCAAAAGTGCCACATTTTAACAAGGCAATTAAGATCATCCCTTTGTATAGTTAAGATCCTCATTGAATGTTGGGCCATATTCATAGCATATCAAATGAATATCACAAAAGCATTCCCAAGAGAAGATTATAATCAAAAAAATATATTAAGCAACATCCACACATTCATCAGAGAAATGCTTAAGATAAGTATAGATTTGCACAAAATGGAAGTAGAAATTGGCATTATATTTCTATTAAAATGATGTTTACATTTCATGTATGTTTTAGAAGAATAATAAGACTCTATAACAGAAGTTGATCATAGGTTTCTTCAGGCTCTAATGGGCTCCTCAAGAACCCTAGAACACATCTCCTGCCTCTCTTGCTCCAAGATTGGCTCTTCAAGGTCAGCCATGTCTCTCGGCTCATCTGCAAGTGAGGGAACAGGCTCCCTTGAAGCTGGTTGGAATCTCTCCATGTGTACAATGTGCTTCCTTCCAACCTCTTGGTCTTCATCTGGGCATTCATTCAACCCATTGATTGTCATTTTAACAAAGTTCACTTGAGCATCATCCTTCTCCATAGCTATGCAGTGCTTGAACATCTTTAAGGAGCAAGCGAGAGTCATTCTTGAAACAAAAGAAAACCACTTGAAGGCCAATCAACATCATGGCGAATGTGAAATGTTACAATTGAAATGACCTGTGCCCGACAAGAGTTCTAAGACCCAATCATCATCATCGGAGAATAGTTAAATCAATCTAATTATTGGCTTTTGTGGCTTTTGTGGCTTTTGATAGTGGTTAACCAATGTCTTGTTCCTAGCTACATGATGAAGTTTCTTGGTAACGGTTGGGAGCATGAGCACATTGGAGATCCCATTCTCATTGCAATGCTCCCTGACTCTTCTTTTGTTCAATACATCATAATAGCCAACTGTAATGCATTTAGTGGAGCTCACAAATCTATGCAAAGGAGTATGATTGACATTTGTCTTCACCCTGCCAACAAGAACTATAAGTGAGAGAGATCATCATTTAAGCCATGGAGAAAGAAAGAAGATCACTTACCATGTAAGGCACTCCACAGCATGACATCTTGACTTCAAAGCAGCTGAAACAGAGAAAGACTGGTCTCTATTATGGAAAATGACTATCCTCCAAAGAGGAGACATATTCAAATCTCCAAAATTAGTGACCATCTTTCGAATCTGAGGGTGCTTGAAAGGCTCATCATCATTCACTTATCCCAACATTCTAAATCCATAGGGTATGTCTATTATAAGAAGGGAGAAATGTTTTCTAGGCACAATAGTACAAATATTATTTACATCACTAGAGAATACATTGTAATATACATGCCTAAGTGGGTCTAGGGGATTGAAGAAACACTTCTGATTACGTTCATCATCGAAATTATCTCCTCAGCTTTCAATCTGGATTTCTCATGCCTTGCTCTTTGAATGTGAGCCAAGAATGACAAGAGCTCTTTGATAAACAAGAAAAAACATGAGGAAGCGATGCTTGGCATTGATTTCTTTTCTGGTCAATGCCAGGCATTGACTTTCTGCTGAAAGTCAATGCGTGGCATCGATCTCTCGTATTAGTCGATGCATGGAATTGACTTATGCCACTATCTCAATGCCAAGCATCGACTTTGGATAGTAAATTGATGCCAGGCATCAACTTCCAGTAGTAAGTCGATGCCCAACATTGACTTGTAGTACAAAGTCGATGCCAGGCATCGAGTGGCTACTAAAAGTCGATGCTTGGCATCAAGTTAGTGGTAGGTTGAATCGAGGCATCGAGCTAGATAGAAAACTAGGCATCCTCTCTAAAAAGAGAACTTACCCAATCTCGAAACAGGATAAAATACTCTGATAGAGCTTTGTATGACGAGGTGGTTGGATACTCTGCTTGGACCTCTGTCCAAGAAAAGAAACCCAATCTCTTCATCATCACCTCCTAAATCTTCATGTATACTTTATGACTATGGTCACAAGAATGAAAGGGAGAGTAGGTTAGACCAGAAACATGGGAGGAGGGAAAAAGCATATGAGAATAACATAAATACTTATTTAGCCAAGGCACCATCTACTTCAGGCTTAACTCCTTGAAGATTACCCTTGACAAAGCATTAGGGAAAAAATGAACCCTCCTTGGGCCTTTTAGATTAAGGGAGGATTAAGGATCCACCAATGAGAGGAGAGCAGTGGCCACAGTCTAGTCTCTGAATCTTGTAGACTAGGCATAGGCTTCCATGGTTTCATCCTAGTTAAAACCATCAAAAGGGATATAAATCCGTGGTTTTGTTTGTTTGGGAGGTTTGGAAGAGCTCCGGAACTCATTTCAACCCTTGGATCCTCTCAAAATCTAATGGTTCAAGTGATTTCGCAAAACTCAAGACGGGATTGGATTGTTACCGTTGGATCATGGTGAGATCTTGTGGTTTTAGATGAGTAGCCGTTAGAAAAAGGTGCTCACAATCTTGGACCATTGGATCAAGGGCTAATCTAATGGCTAGGATTGATAGAAGCATGGGAAGGTGCCTTTTTCTGTCATCCCTTGGATTAATTCATGATCGGACGGCTGAGAAACAAACGCGCCTTTTCTCACAAGATGTGGCTTCTCTTCCCTTAGATTGGAGCTCCATCGAAGGGTTCTCATAGCTCCCCAAGGAAGATCAGCCCCAAATGCGGCTCACCATTGGATTTTGAGTGGATCCAAGGGTCCAAAACGTTACAGAGACTGTGAAAACCTCTCCCCAATGAAGATCAGCCCCAAATGCGGCTCACCGTTGGGTTTTGAGTAGATCCAAGGTTCCAAAACCTTGCAGAGACTGCGCAATCCTCTCCCATCATTCGAATTTTTTCGCCCATCCATTTGAATGCTAGCCATGGATCTTAAGCATCCAAAGGCCAAGATTTCATGCATTTGAACAAATATTTTTTTACTCCACAATACCACTAGTGGTTTAGAGTTCCTCCTTAATCTTTGACAAAGTTAACATTAATCCCTAAAAATTAGGAATCCTTACAAGGCCCATCCAGGGCTCACTTTTTCCCCTAATGGTTGATATATTCAAAGTATCATCTTTGATTCCTTGAAGGGCTCTCCATGGTGTCACCTTCATGTCCTTAGGAGCCTCTTCAATTGAAAGGTCAACTTTCCTTCCCTTTCCCTTCAAATCAACCTGAGGGCCTGGCCTCGACTTCCATTGCTTCTGGCTCTTGACCTCCTTGTTCTCCCACATTATGAAAATCTTATCTTGGAGATCCCAGATCTCACCTGTTCTGAATGCAAGTTGAAACCATGGATCATATTTTCTCAAAGCATCGGAGTTCCTATTTTCATGTTGGCATAATGTTGCCCTCCATCCATGGCATCAAGTCTCTAATCAAGTTCATTGAGAACCTGCATATCTCTCCAAGCCTCAATGGCACAGGACACTCAGGGCACAAGAAATCCATCTTGCATAGTACATTTCCTAGCCCCTTCGATGTCTCTACCCGGAACGGGAGGTTATCAGAATCCTCATCTTCATAGTCTAGTTTGAACACAAGGCCATATTGAAAAGCCTGTATTGTCGTGATCTTGCCTCTCTGTTATGCCCGTGCAAACACAAGAAGGACCCCATTCTTCTCTTCAAAATATTGAAGGCACCACTCTAGGTTTCTCATGTCCTAGAGTGGATGATATTTCCTTAAGATGTCTATGTCCTTCAACCTCTCCTTCCTAGTTGCATCATCCTCAACTATTTTGTTGCTACTCTGTCCAACAGATGACATGCCAACTGGGTTGCTAGCCATCTCAGAGGATAAAGATGAAAGGTTTTTCTTGGATTTTGTTTGCTTACCAATGCCTCTGTAAGGATGTTGATCAAGAGAGCTCACTATGACTTTGAGCTTCTTGATAGGCCTCTCACCTTTTAACTTACCATCCCTAAAATGGCCTTAGAAGCATTAGCTCTTACATTAATCCCATGCCTAGCTGAAGGGTCGATGCCACACATCAAATTTAGGGTGCAAAGTCGATTCAAGGCATCAAATTGCACCCTACAATCGATGCCTAGCATCAAATTTGGCCTCAAAGTCGATGTGAGGCATCGACTTTAGCTGCAAGTCGATGCCTAGCATGAAATTTAGGGTGAGAGTCGATGCCAGACATCGACTTCAGCCTGCAACTCGATGCTAGGAAATGACTTTGTGTGCAAGTCGATGTCAGGCATCGAATTGCACACAAACTCGATGCTTGACATCGCGTTGCAGGCTCAAGTCAATGCCTGGCATTGACTTGTGCCTTGAAGTCAATGCTAGGCATCGACTTGCAAGCTTAAGATGATGCTAGGCATTGACATGCAAGCCTAAGTCGATGCTGCACACCAACTTGCAAGCTGAAGTCGACGCCAGACATTGACTTTGAGGCCAAATTCGATGCCAAGCATCGACTTTGGGGTGAACGTTGATGCTAGGCATCGACTTTAGGGTGCAAGTTGATGCAAGACATCGACTTGAGGGTGTAAGATGATGTTAGCCATCATTTTTTAGGTGCAAGTCGATGCGAGCATCAACTTTAGGATGCAAAGTCAATGTAAACGTGATGCGTGGCATCAACTTGCACCTAAAATTCGATGCCTCGCATAGACTTACACCCTCAAGTCGATGCTTGGCATCCACTTGCACCCTAGATGCATTGATACTTCATGAGCATAGAATAATAAAAATTCTATAAGACATACTATTTCCTAAAACATAAAAAGGAATCTTTTTTTTTGTGTGATTTTCTCTACCTTTGGGTACTCTTGCCAACATTCTTCTTCTCCATCTGAGTTGCCTTGCTAGTTTGTTGAGCTCCATGTGCCTTTGTTGTGTATGCTCGATTGCTCTCTCTTGCTCACAAATTTTGGAAATGAGAATGATCTCTTCCTCTGCTATTTATAGACACTTGGGTTGCTTGAACCAAAGACTAATTGGATCTAACTGAATGAATCCAATTACTAACTAGATCAGTTTGTTGGTGTAAATCACAAGCCTACACATTTGGCTTGGAAGACATCATGAAAACTCCACATGCATGAAGAACCATAGGAACATATGCTAGTGGTTTATTACCACTTTACCTCATTGTAAAAGTCTAATTTGACTTAGAATCTTTTGTAATCACCTACCTAAGTGATTCGTGGAAAATTATATCATTTGATTGAGAGAATATCTCCCACTTTTAGATGCTTGATCATAGGAAGCCAAAGATTTGAATTTGAATTCAAATCCTAAGTCATTTCCTAAAAAATTGGATGTGAAAAAGTCGCGGGTAGATCACTCCATTCCCGAGGCTCATTCTGTTGAACTTGAGTGTGTGTAAGGACTATAACATAGCCTACACCTCTCTACACCATTTGGAAATGATATACATGCCAATGGGATTGTACAAAATTGTTAATCAATAGAAAAATTTACATCATTCATCTCTGTATTCACTGCTTGTCTACTCCAACGTCTGTTAACTTGTCAAGGGCATATTGCGGTCAATACTACTCCAAATTCAGTGATTCAAAGCTTGTTGGATTCAGCTCAAAGTCATCTAATTTCTGACAAAGTTTGAAGTTATTTCATTCAGCCAATTCAGAGAAATCCTCATCGAGGTGCTCACTGGTCTATCTCTCCTACAATCCTAAAAAGTCGGGGGTATAGCTAATTTTGCTAAATCAATTTCTCTGAGTATAGTTTGTCATTTTACATCATTACACTTGCAAATGCTAGCTTACTAAGCTAATTGAATACCCCTAGAAGGAATTTTATCATTGCTACTGTGTTGGTCACACTGAGCAAAACATTGAGCAGGTGTCAAGACCAAAATAGAAGGTTTTCTTGACTTTGTGACTTCCAAAGTTATCTGTTTTGATTCAATCATTGCACACATCATTTCCAAAGGACATAGGCTATTTCTTGGTGTCATTGGGAAGCTAAGGAAGTCTACTAATCAAGTCTGAAGCTAAAGAGGGCTGGTACAAAGCAGGTTTTAGCAGTACCTACTCAATCTCTTGGATCATCCATCCATTTTTCCCAACAGTGGTATCAGAGCAAATAAGGTAAAATGGGAGATGGTTTTGCTTCATTTATTGACAAATTGGACAGGAACAACTATCAAGCATGGTCTCTAAGGATGAAGACCTACTTACAAGGAAGGAGTCTCTATGGATACATCTCAGGAGATGAGGAATTGCCCTCATTCAAAGCAAGAGGTTTGCCAACCAAGGAGGAGCAAGAAAAACTCAACACATGGTGTGCAAGGGATGCATTGGCAAGGTCCTATTTACTCAACTCTATATGTGACTTTCTTTTACCTCATATCAGAAATTGTAAGACTTCCCAAGAGACTTGGGAAACCTTGTCATCATATTTTTCCTCTAATACAAGGGCTACGAAAAATCAGTTGTGGATTGAATTCACAACACTAAGGAAGCAACCTAAGCAAGCTGTTTCAGAATTTGTGACCAAGATCAAAGATGTTGCAGATTAGTTAGCAAGCATAGGAGAATAAATTGAAGAAGAACAAATTGTAAGGCAGGTAGTTAATGGAATCAAGGCTGATGACAAGTGGGAAAGCTTCACCACTGCAATGGATCTCTACATGGACATGCACACTCAAGATCTTACAACTCTCTTGGGTCAACTATTCACACATGAAGCAAAGCTTACCAAGAGTGGAGATACTACCAAAGGTAACAACTCTTCTGCCCTGTACACTGATAAGAAATCTAAGGATAAAGGCAAGAGTAAGAAGGTGGAAGATGAATGCTCTACCTCCCAAGCCAACTATGCAGGGAGAGGTAGATCTTCAAGAGGTAGGGGTAGAGGAGGTAAGCAAGGTAGGGGGAGACCCAATAACTCATCACCATGTAACATTTGTGGTTTGTCAAACCACACCACAGATGAGTGTTACAAGAATTACAAAAATCAGAGAGGAAGAGGCTACCAAAGAGGTGGATACTCTCAGTCTAGAGGAAGGTTAAACCATCACCAAGGCCACAACAACAATTATAACAACAACTACAACAACAATTACAATGGCAACTACCAAGGAGGATTCGAAAACAGAAAGGACTACAACAACTACATAGAGGAGCAGGATGACTCTCTCTTGATCATGAACATGACTTCAAAGTCAGGTACAAATGATGGTCACCTATTTTATATTGATTCAGGGTGTTCAAATCATGTGGCTCGTAATGTGGCACTACTCTCTGATCTTGAGGAACCAAAAGGTAAACACCAAGTCCAAACAGGTGATGGTACAAAGCATTATGTAGTTAAAGTTGGAAATGTGAAAACTTGTGATGGTAATCAGAATTTGTTGAGCAGAGTACTTTATGTACCTACAATTACAAAGAACTTAATGAGTGTTGGTCAGATTGTAGAGAAAGGGTTGCAGGTCAGATTCAATCAGTATGGAGCATTTGTGGAGGACCCAAGACAAGGATTCAAAAGGATAGCTAAAGGAGAAAAATCAGGTAGACTTTTCACTTTTGAGTTGGAAGATACAAAGAACATTGCATTATACAGTTATAAAGATCAAACGCTTTCAGAGCTTGAGATTTGGCACAAGAGATTAGGGCACATAGGAGAAAGGACCTTGAAGCAAATGTGCAGGGACCAATGTGTGCTTGGGATACTAATGTATCCAAGCAACATATGATTTACAAGTGTGGTGCTTGTCAATTTGGTAAGTCTCACACAATACCCTTCTCCAAGAAAGGATATATGCATGAAGACTATCTAGAGCTTGTACACACAGATGTATGGGGACCTAGCAAAGACCCCTTAGTCTCAGGTTCAAGGTACTATATGTCTTTTATTGATGACTATAGTAGATGGACTGTATTATACTTTATGAAGCACAAGGATGAAGTATTTAATTGTTTTAAGAAATATCTTGCATTAGTTGAAAATCAGACAGGAAGGAATTTAAAGAGGCTAAGGTCAGATGGAAGAGGTGAGTACTTCTCCAATGAATTTGAGGACTTCTTGCAGGACAGAGGCATCAAAAGGGAAATAACCACAAGGTACTCTCCTGAACAGAATGGGGTAGCTGAAAGAAGAAATAGGTTAATAGTTGAGACAGCTCGATCTATGCTTAATGAGAAGAAATTACCTACCTCTCTATGGGTAGAGAGTGTCTCTACTGCCACCTATCTCATAAACAGGTTACCATCAAAGTCACTTGATGGTATGACACCATATGAAGCATGGCATGGTAAGAGACCATCATTGGATCGCTGCAAAATTTTTGGATGTGTAGCATATGTACACATTCCTTCACAGGTAAGAGGAAAGCTAGATCCAAAGGCTGAAAAATGTATTTTCATTGAATATGATTTAAATAAAAAAGGTTACAGGTTTTATAACCCTACCAACAAGGGATCTATGGTAAGCAGAGATGTGATCTTTGATGAGAATGATTCTTGGTATGAGAATGAATGCAGGAAGGTCAAACTACCCTATGATTTGGAAGAGGAATTTCCAAAACTTACAAAGGAGGAACCAACTCAGAAAGAAGACTCAAGTTCAGATGATGAAGATACAATCAACCTTGAAGAGTTCAAGGCATGGAAGTCCAAAGGCAAAATGAAGATGAAGAAGCTTGAGGACATACCAGAATCTTCAACTCAATCAATCAGAAGGTCTCAAAGAGAGAGCAAAAATCCTATCAGATATGGGCATGATACATCTCTTGTTACTAAACATTCTATTTATCTTGCAAAGGATTTGCTAAATGAAGAACCAGGATCATATGAAGAAGCAATCACAAAATCAGAATGGAAGGAAGCTATGGATGAGGAGATTGAAGCACTCAAG
Source organism: Ceratopteris richardii (assembly GCA_020310875.1). NCBI lineage: Eukaryota > Viridiplantae > Streptophyta > Polypodiopsida > Polypodiales > Pteridaceae > Ceratopteris > Ceratopteris richardii. The sequence goes on along the minus strand of CM035430.1, from coordinate 134,841,219 downwards.
GAGAGTGATACATGGGAGTTAGTACCCAAGAAGGACTCCATGAAGGTAATAGGATCCAGATGGATCTAAAAATTGAAAAGAAATTCTGATGGCACAATTAATAGGTACACAAGGCCAGATTAGTAGCCAAGGGTTTTGCACAAACCCAAGGCATTAAATATGAAGAAACATTTTCTCCTGTGGCCAAGATGCCAACAATCAGAGTGTTGGTGAGTGTGGCTGCATCAAAGAATTGGAACATGTACCAATTGATGTCAAGAATGCTTTCTTGAATGGATGGATTTCAGAAGAAGTTTATATGTCACAACCTCCTGGCTATGAAGACCCTAAGAAGGTAACTTATGTTTGCAAATTAAAGAAGGCTTTATATGGATTGAAGCAGGCACCTAGGGCATGGAATTACAGGCTAACTACATACCTCCAAGACCAAGGTTTTGTCATGAGTAAGGCTCACACTTCTCTGTTCATTAAGAGAAGTAATTCAGAGGTAATCTATCTTTGTGTTTATGTTGATGACATCATCATTACAGGCAATCATGTAATTGGAATTAGAAGCATCAAAAGGTAGATGATGAAGGAATTCAAGATCAATGATCTTGGATTATTGAAGTATTTTTTAGGACTTGAATTAGTTTACACTAATTCAGGAATATACATTACTCAGAAGAAGTATGTGCAGGACATGTTGAAGAAATTTCACTTGCAGGATGCTAAAGCAGCAAGCACTCCAATGGAGGTGAACTTAAAGCTAAGTGCCCATGAAGGTGATGAAGTCCAAGACATTAGAGGTTATCAAAGTATGGTAGGTAGCTTGAACTATGCTACCTTAACTAGAATTGACATTGCACATGGAGTTAGTGTGCTAAGTCAATTTATGCACAAGCCAAGGATACCTCACTTAGAGGCTGCCAAAAGAATCTTGAAGTATCTCAAGGGTACACAGAACCATGGTTTGTACTTTCCTTACACTTCAGATATTGACATAAAAGTTTATTCAGATGCAGATTGGGCAGGATGCAAGGATGATAGGAGAAGCACTTCACGATACATTTCTTTTGCAGGTGACAAACCAATTTCATGGTCTGCAAAGAAGCAACCAACTGTTGCATTGTCTTCTACAGAAGCAGAGTATAGAGGGCTAGCTAATGCCACTCAAGAAGCAATTTGGATTAAGCTTTTGTATTCAGAATTGGGCTTATATACTAGGCCTCCAATTATCTTTGGAGATAATACAAGTTCTCTTCACCTTGCAGCTAATCGTATCTATCATGCCAGGACCAAACACATAGAAGTTCATTATCATTATGTGAGAGAGAAGTTGCTAAGCAAGGACATTCAGCTGACCTATGTGTCAACCAACATGCAATGTGCAGATTTGCTGACTAAAGCTTTGGATGGGAACAAACTTTGCAGGTTCAAATCTATGATTGGATTGCAGGATGTACTTGAAGATTGAAGATGAAGACGTAAGCCAAAATGTTTGGCTTGAGGGGGAGCTGTTGGTGTAAATCACAAGCCTACACATTTGGCTTGGAAGACATCATGAAGACTCCACATGCTTGAAGAACCATAGGAACATATGCTAGTGGTTTATTACCACTTTACCTCATTGTAAAAGTCTAATTTGACTTAGAATCTTTTGTAATCACCTACCTAAG
>CM035430.1:134737061-134834561 GCA_020310875.1 Ceratopteris richardii | reverse complement strand
ACCGAATCAAACTGTACATAGAGAGAACGTGCATAGGAATAATAGAAGGGGAAGTGCGAGCTAGAACGTGCGTGAGAAGAGCGTGCAGTATAAATAAGAGCACAAATAGAAGGAGAAAGAGAGAGAGACAGAGAGCTTTAGTTATGGTTAGAAGAAGACGCCAAAGATCGCGTATGTAGAAGAAGACGCCAGAGATCGCGTATGTAAAGATGAATAACAAAAACCTCAAATGTCGGGTATTCATCAGAGAGAGATGGTAGGAAGGAACTACTCACTGTAGGAGAGTTTCTGTAGCTTGAGCAAGAAGAGGCCAAGCCTGTTTGTACACATCTTCTCTAATAGAAAACACATGTTCATGTGGAAATTCGCGTGCACTGTTCGTATGTGAACAAACCGAAGTATCGTCATACTACGGTTAAAGATAGTTAATAGTTAAAGTTTTCATGGTAAACGTATTTTTGGTCAGTTACAGTTTCTCAGTAAACAAGTAATTTCCGGTAGAAGAACGAAGTAGATCTCGCAGAGTAATGCAAAGTTTTGTATGAGAGATAGCTCATTCTGTAGCTAGACATCTCTACTTATCGTTGATTAAGGTTTCCGGTGGAAAAAATATCTACACAAAGTACAAAGCCTGACCGGAAAGAGGTTTTCTGAACTAGTGGAGTTTTTCCTTAAACTTCAGGAAGAGTTCAGTAAGTTAAGGAAGTTCACGCATCACTCCCTTACTTCATAAACATTCACTTGAAGTAATTATAAACAGAATTGAAGTTCATTCCGGTACAATTCCGGTACGATTACGGTGTTAGTCCAGTGATAGTCTGCTGAAGTTTCGGTGAAATTTTTCAGTAAATTTAGAGCGCAGTCTTATACGTTGAGCGTTAGAAACTTTGCTAAGCTATTGATTGATTACAGAGGTGTTCTAAATCACTCTAGCTTAGTTCTTCTTGGGCGTGGAGATTTTCGCAGGCTTAATAAGGTTCAGCCTTCGTCGCGTCGACAAGGAGTGGTATCAGAGCAAAGAAGGATACCACACATCCGCAACAATGGTATCAGAGCTAGAATATCCACCCTCAATTGGCGTCAGAGCCAAGGATAGACCCAAGAGCCGAAAGATTCTGAAAAGTAGAAAGGTTCTCAAGGAACAACCAGAAGTGAAGATACAAGAGAAGTCGAAAACTCTCATAAGGAAAGGAGAACGCTGAAGAGATCAACAGCAAACGGTATCAAGAAGTATTTTGAAGTCATCCTCAAGAGTAAAGGTTTGTGAAAGGTAAAGACCACGTTACTATTGACAAACTAGACAGAGATAATTATCCCGCATGGGTAATGCGCATGGAAGCCTTACTTATGAGTAAGGACTTAATGATGTATGTGACCGGAGAAGAAAAGAAGCCGACTTTCGAAGATGATAGTCAACCGGAAAAAGAAGAATTAGAAGCCTTGAAGCTGTGGCAGAAGAAAGATGCAATGGCAAAAGCCTACATCTATAATACCGTAACAGACCATCTACTACCGCACATTAGAGGTATGGAGAAAGTAGAGGACATATGGAGTGCATTGGAAGATCATTTCCAAAATACTACGAAAGCCAAGAAGGCTAGCTTATGGTCCGAATTTACGACATTCAAAAAGAAGTCAAGTCAAAGCATTAGTGACTATGTTACTAAGATGAAGGATCTAGCAGATAGTCTTGGATCCATAAATGAAGATGTCGAAGATCACAGATTGATAGCGCAACTGCTAACAGGTTTGAGAGGAGATGAAAGGTGGAAACCTTTCGTACTCTCAACTGAACTTTCTTTAAATCATTTTGTGCCAGATTTAAATTAGTTGCTTGGTTTGATGCTCACATATGAGCAAGACATGAAAGGAGATGCAGATAAAGGACAAAGTTCTACAATGTACATGAAGAACAAGAAGAAAGACAAAGGTAAACCAAAAGACAAAGAAGAGTCGAGCTCTCAGGCCTATTACGCAAGAGGTAAAGGCACTGGTAGAGGAAAAGCAAGAGGTTTTGGAAGAGGAAGAAGTAGCCAGAATACCAACAAGAAGGCTTGCTGGGTTTGTGGATTAAGTAATCATCTGGCTCATGACTCTTGGCACAAGCAACAAGGATCAAATAAGAATCAGAACAATAATAGCAGAACTAGGAGCAGAAGATATCAAAGAGGCAGACAAGGCCAAAGAGGAGGCTATGGTAGAGGTGGAGCGAGAAGTTGGGGACAGAATCAATCCTACAACACCACCTACAACAACTACGCAAATGACACGCAGAATGAAAGTCATACATCGTTGATGATGAACTCTATCAGCACATCAGAAAATGAAGACCTAAAGGTATTTTACATTGATTCTGGATGCTCTAATCATTTGTCAGGAAATATAGAACTGATGTCAGAATTAGAAAAAGGTAGTTCTAGTCACACTATTCAAACAAGTGACAATACGAGACATAACGTACATTCAATTGGAAAAGTGAAATGCAAGAGTGGAGCAGATTTGCTAACTAATGTTTTATATGTTCCAACAATACCAAAAAATTTGATCAGCATAGGACAGATAGTTGAGAAAGGTTTTCAGGTCAGATTTACAAACAAAGGAGTATTTGTAGAAGATCCCGAGAACGGATATAATCAGATTGTCTCTGGAAAGAAAGAAGGAAGACTCTTTACTTTAAGAGTACAAGGGAACATTGGCCAAGCGTTGCTCACACATGGAGAGAAGGTGACTACAGAACTTGATCTATGGCATAAGAGATTGGGTCATTTCAATGAAAAAGGAATTAAAGCCATGATAGCGAATCAGTCAGTACTCGGATTACCGAGCATACAGAATCAACATATGATTCATAAGTGCGAAGCATGTCAGATGGGAAAAGCCCACAGGTTACCTTTCCAGAAGAAAGGATTCAAACATGATGGAGTACTTGAACTTGTTCATATAGATGTATGGGGGCCAACGAAAGAAGGCTCAATCAGCGGTTCGAGGTACTATGTCTTATTCATTGGTACTATGTCTTATTCATTGATGATGCAACAAGGTGGATAACTCTTTATGTTTTGAAAGAGAAATCAGAAGTGTTTGGAGATTTCAAGCATTTTCATGCATATGCTGAAAGACTTACCGGACGAAAACTTAAAAGGCTGAGGTCAGATGGAGGGGAAGAATACTTCTCCCGAGAATTCAATGACTATCTTTGGAACGCAGGTATTAAGAGAGAAATAACCTGCAGATATACACCACAACAAAATGGAGTAGGAGAAAGAAGGAACCGAGTTCTAGTTGAATTCGCACGAGCTATGCTAAATGAAAAAGATTGTCCAAACTATCTTTAGGCTGAAGCTGTAAACACAGCTACATACTTGGTAAACAGATTACCATGTACAACATTAGAAGGAATGACCCCTTATGAAGCTTGGTGGGGAAAGAAGCCAACACTTGATCATTGCAAAGTGTTTGGATCAGCAGCGTATGCTTATGTACCATCACAACTGAGACATAAGCTTGAACCGAAAGCAGAGAAATATGTGTTCGTCGGATACGATGAAAAACAAATGGGTTATAGGTTATGGAGTCCTCTAACAAAATAGTTTATTGTTTCTAGAGATGTTACTTTTGATGAACAGAAAAGCTGGTATGCAGATCAAAGTCATACGACTGAAGAAATTGAAGAAGAGGTAAGAAGGAAAGAGAAAGGAAAATCAATTGTGCAGGTGAACAGAGATGAAGATCATATGCAGGCAAGTACGTCCAGGACTGGATCAAGTATGAGAAATGAAGATGAAGAAGTGTATTTAGACACTTATGAAGAACCAAGAAGGTCAAGCAGGACTAGAAGACAACCAAAAAGGTATTCATATGATACCTCATACATAACTCAGAAAGATTACGCATATATGGTCAAAGATGATGAAGAACCATAGAGCTATGATGAAGCTAAAGGCAAGAAGCAATGGGAAGAAGCAATGAAAGAAGAAATCAGCGCACTGGAGGAAAACAAGACATGGGAACTTGTTCCGAAACCAAATGGTAAGAAAGTAATCGGGAATAAATGGGTTTTCAAAATAAAGAAATTCGCAGATGGAAGGATAGCTAGATACAAAGCGAGGCTGGTGGTCAAAGGCTATGCCCAGACACATGGCATAGATTATAATGAGACGTTTAGTCCGGTGGCAAGAATGTCAACCATAAGGACATTAATTGTTGTAGCTGCATCGAAAGGATGGAAGCTAAGTCAGCTAGATATAAAGAACGCATTTATGAATGGATACATTTCTGATGAAGTGTACATGGAACAACCTGAAGGGTTCAAAAGTTTCAGACACCCAAACTTTGTCTGCAGATTAAGAAAAGCACTTTATGGACTGAAGCAAGCTCCAAGAGCTTGGAATTATAGACTTGTGAAATATCTGAATGAACTTGGATATCAAAGTTCGAAGGCAGACGCAAGTCTACTCCTAAAGAGAATAGAAGAAGGTATGATCTACATTTGTATTTATGTAGACGACTTAATAATCACAGGAACCTCAAATGAAGGGATTACAGAAGTAAAGAAACTACTCGAAAGAGAGTTCAAGATCAATGACCTAGGGAAGTTATCATATTTCTTAGGAATGGAAATCACATACACAGATCATGGTGTATACGTTACGCAAGAAAGGTATCTCCTAAACTTACTGAAGAAGTTTAATATGGAGAATTGCAGAGAAGCTTCAACACCACTTGAAGTAAATCATAAACTCAGCAGATATAGTGGTGCAGAGTTTAAAGATATGAAGAGATATCAGCCATTAGTAGGAAGTTTAATTTATGCTACGCTAACGAGACCAGATCTTAGTTATGCAGTGGGAGTTCTCTCACAATTCATGCAGGAAAAAGAGTTCTTAGATACATCAAAAGAACTATAAAAGAAGGATTATATTATCCTTTTACGTCAGATATAGAGCTGAAAGCATACAGTGACTCAGACTAGGCTGGAAGTCAAGATGACACTGTTGGTGCAATTCAAGCCTTCACACTTGGCTTGGAACCTTGGAAATTTGGTGTTGAAACCTTGGAAGCTTAATTCACTTGAAGAAAGGACCATGTGAACTTATGCTTATAAGTTCTTACTTTTTTACTTCTTGTAAAAGTCTAAATCACTTGGAATCTTATGGATACACCTACTTGATAGATTCGTGGAAAATTAGAACTTGTGATTGAGAGAATATCTCCCTACTTTTAGAGGAGTGATTGAAGGGAGCCAAGAATTCAAATTTGAATTCAAACTCTCACTCACTTAATATATAAGTAGTGTTTCAAAAGTCGCGGATAGATGCACCATTCCCGAGGCCAACATCTGTGATCATTGAGTGTGTAAGTGCTACACCATAGCCTACACATCTCCAACTCATTAGGCTACATCTATCAAGTCAATGAGATTGTACAATTAATAGAAAGAGTTACATTCATTACTTCTGTGTTCTCTGAGTTATCTTCTCCAAGTCTGTCAACTTCCAAGAGGTATATCTCAGTGCCTACTGAACCAAATCAAGTGCTTCAAAGCTTGGTAGATCCAGCTCAAAGCATTCTACAAGACTACAAAATTTGAAGAAGTATTTTTCAGCCATTTTCGAGAAATCACCTTCGAAGCAGTCTCTGGTATTTGTCTGCACATTTCCTAAAAAGTCGGGAGTGACCATAAACTTGCTAAAGTTATTTCTCTGAGCATAGTTTATCAATTTGAATGATTCCACTTGTAAATGGTAGCTTGTTAAGCTAATTGAATAACTCTAAGAGGAATTTTTCCAATTGTAAGTGTGCTGGTCATACTGAGTGAAAGACTGAGCAGGTATCAAGATCAAAATAGAAAGTTTTCAAGTCTAGTGAAGAGCAAACTCATCTGTTTTGATCTAATCATTATTCAAATGATTTCCAAAGTACATATAGCATATTTTGGTATCATTTGGAAGCTCAAGGAGTCTACTAAGCATATCTGGAGTCAAAGAGGGCTGGTGCAAAGCAGGATTAGCAGTACCAACCAAATCTTATGAGTGCGTCCAACCATTTCTCCCAACAGTGGTATCAGGGCAAACAAGGTAACATGGGAGATGGTTTTCCTTCATTCATTGACAAATTGGACAAGAACAATTACCAAGCTTGGTCTCTAAGGATGAAGACCTATCTACAAGGAAGAAGCTTATTTGGATTCATCTCAGGAGATGAGGAATTGCCCTCATTCAAAGCTAGAGGACTACCCACCAAGGATGAACAAGAGAGGCTCAACACATGGTGTGCAAAAGATGCATTGGCAAGGTCTTATCTTCTTAACTCTATATCTGATTTCCTTTTACCTCACATCAGGAATTGTAAGACTTCCCAAGAGACTTGGGAAACCTTGTCATCATACTTTTCTTCTAACACAAGAGCCAGAAAGAATCAATTCTGGATTGAATTCACAACCCTTAGGAAGCAACCAAAGCAATCTGTCTCAGAATTTGTGACCAAGATCAAGGATGTGGCAGACCAATTAGCAAGCATTGGAGAGAAGATTGAAGAGGAACAAATAGTAAGGTAAGTAACCAATGGACTAAAGGCAGATGATAAGTGGGAGAGCTTCACCACTGCAATGGATCTCTACATGGACATGCATACCCCAGATCTCACAACTCTCATGGGCCAACTATTCACACATGAAGCAAAGTTTACAAAGGCTGGAGATCAATCAAAACGTAATAACCCCTCTACTCTATATACTGATAAGAAAGTTATGGATAAAGGTAAAGGGAAGAAGCAAGAAGAAGAAGGCTCTACCTCCCAAGCTAATTATGCAGGGAGAGGTAGATCTTCAAGAGGCAGGGGCAGAGGAGGTAAGCAAGGTAGGGGGAGACCCTACAACTCATCACCATGCAACATTTGTGGATTGTCTAACCATACCACAGATGAGTGCTATAGAAATTATAAGAATCAGAGAGGAAGAGGCTATCAAAGAGGTGGATACTCTCAAGGTAGAGGTAGATTCAACCAACACCAAGGCTACAATGGATACAACAATCAGTACAACAACAATTACAACCACAACCACAATAGTAACTACCATGGTGGATTCAGAAATAGAAGGGATTACAACAACTACACAGAGGAGCAAGATGACTCCCTATTGATCATGAATATGACCTCCAAGGCAGGTACAAATGATGATCATTTATTTTATATTGATTGAGGGTGTTCTAACCATGTAGCTGGTAATGTGGCACTACTCTCTGATTTGGAAGAACCCAAGGGCAAACATCAAGTACAGACAGGTGATGATACTAAACATTCTGTTATAAAGATTGGAAATGTGAAAACTTGTGATGGTAACCAAAACCTATTGAGCAGGGTACTTTATGTACCAACCATTACCAAGAACCTAATGAGTGTTGGTCAGATTGTGGAGAAAGGATTGCAGGTCAGGTTCAATCAACATGTAGCATATGTGGAGGACCCAAGACATGGATTCAAAAGGATAGCCAAGGGAGAGAAATCAGGTAGATTATTTACTTTTGAGCTAGAAGACACCAAAAACATTGCTTTATACAATTACAAGGATCAAACACTTTCAGAGTTAGAAATATGGCACAAGAGGTTAGGTGACATAGGTGAAAGAATCCTAAAGCAAATGTGCAGGGATCAATGTGTGCTTGGGATACCTAATGTATCCAAGCAACATATGATTTACAAGTGTAGTGCTTGTAAGTCTGGTAAGTCTCACAGATTGCCCTACTCAAGGAAAGGTTTCATGCATAAAGACTACCTAGACTTGGTACACACAGATGTTTGGGGACCTAGCAAGGATCCCTCCATTTCAGGATCAAGGTACTATGTGTCCTTCATTGATGATTATAGCAGATGGACTGTCTTATACTTTATGAAGCATAAAGATGAAGTGTTTAATTGTTTCAAGAGGTATCTTGCACTTGTTGAAAACCAAACAGGAAGAAACTTGAAGAGGCTAAGGTCAGATGGAGGAGGAGAATACTTCTCCAATGAGTTTGAAGATTTCTTGCAGGAAAGAGGCATCAAAAGGGAGATAACTACAAGGTACTCACCTGATCAAAATGGGGTAGCTGAAAGAAGGAATAGACTTATTGTTGAAACAGCTAGGTCTATGCTTAATGAAAAGAAGTTACCAAATTATCTTTGGGCAGAGAGTGTATCTACTGCCACCTATCTCATTAACAGGTTGCCATCAAAGTCTCTTGATGGCATGACACCTTATGAAGCTTGGCATGGTAAGAGACCATCATTGGATCATTGCAAAATTTTTGGTTGTATTGCATATGTGCATATTCCCTCACAGGTAAGGGGAAAGCTAGACCCTAAAGCTGAAAAATGTATCTTCATTGGTTATGACTTGAACCAGAAAGGGTAAATATTCTACAACCCCTCAAACAAAGGTTTCAAGGTAAGCAGAGATGTCATCTTTGATGAGAATGACTCATGGTATGAGAATGAATGCAGGAAGGTTAGTCTACCCTATGATATGGAAGAAGATTTCCCAAAGCTCACCAAGGAGGAACCAATCCAGAAAGAAGACTCAAGCTCAGATGATGATGACACAATTAACCTTGAGGAATTCAAGGCATGGAAGTCCAAAGGGAAGATGAAAATGAAGAAGCTATAGGATATACCAGAATCCTCAACTCAAGCAATGAGGAGATCTCAGAGAGAAAGTAAGAAGCCTATCAGATATGGGTATGACACTTCTCTTGTAACTAAGCATTCTGTATATCTTGCAAAGGATTTGTTGAATGAAGAACCAGGTACATATGAAGAGGCAATCACCAAACCAGAATGGAAAGGAGCTATGGATGAAGAAATAGAAGCTCTCAAGGAGAGTGACACATGGGACTTGGTACCCAAGAAGGACTCTACGAAGGTGATCGGATCCAGATGGATCTACAAGCTAAAGAGAAACTCTGATGGAACAATCAACAGGTACAAAGCTAGGTTGGTAGCCAAAGGGCTTTGCACAAACCTAAGGTATTGATTATGAGGAGACATTTTCTCCTGTGGCTAAGATGCCAACAATCAGAGTACGAGTGAGTGTAGCTGCATCTAAGAATTGGAACATGTACCAATTAGATGTCAAGAATGCCTTCTTGAATGGATGGATATCTGAAGAAGTTTACATGTCACAACCACCTGGCTATGAAGATCCCAAGAAGGTAAATTATGTTTGTAAATTGAAGAAGGCTCTATATGGATTGAAGCAGGCACCTGTAGCATGGAATTACAGGTTGAAAACATATCTCCAAGACCAAGGATTTATGATGAGTAAAGCAGACACTTCTCTATTCATAAAGAGGAGTAGTACAGAGGTAATCTACTTGTGTGTTTATGTTGATGACATCATCATTACAGTCAATGATGTCAATGGTATTAGAAGCATCAAAGGACAGATGATGAAGGAGTTCAAGATCAATGATCTTGGATTATTGAAATACTTTTTAGGTCTTGAGTTAGTCTACACTAATTCAGGTATATATATCACTCAAAAGAAGTATGTACAGGACATTGTGAAGAAGTTTAACTTGCAGGATGCTAAAGTCTCAAGCACTCCAATGGAGGTCAACCTAAAGCTTAGTGCTCATGAAGGTGATGAAGTCCAAGACATTACAGGATATCAAAGTATGGTAGGTAGTTTGAATTATGCTACCTTAACCAGAATTGACATAGCATATGGAGTTAGTGTGCTAAGCCAGTTCATGCACAAACCAAGGGTACCTCACCTAGAGGCAGCAAAGAAGATCTTGAAGTATCTAAAGGGAACTCAGAACCATGGTTTGTACTTTCCTTATACATCAGATATTGACATTAAAGTATATTCAGATGCAGATTGGGCAGGATGCAAGGATGATAGGAGGAGCACATCAGGATACATATGTTTTGCAGGTGATAAACCTATTTCTTGGTCAGCCAAGAAACAACCTACAGTAGCTTTGTCATCTACTGAAGCAAAGTATAGAGGGCTAGCCAATGCCACTCAAGAAGCTATCTGGTTGAAGCTTTTGTATACAGAATTAGGTCTATACACTAGACCTCCAATTATCTTTGGAGATAACACAAGCTCTCTTCACCTTGCAACTAATCCAATATATCATGCTAGAACCAAACACATAGAGGTTCATTACCACTATGTGAGAGAAAAGTTGCTTAACAAAGACATTCAATTGACTTATGTGTCCACTAATATGCAATGTGCAGATTTACTTACTAAAGCTTTGGATGGAAACAAGTTATGCAGATTCAAATCCATGATTGGATTACAGGATGTGATTGAAGATTGAAGATGAAGACTTAAGTCAAAGTGTTTGGCTTGAGGGGGAGCTCTTGGTGCAATTCAAGCCTTCACACTTGGCTTGGAACCTTGGAAATTTGGTGTTGAAACCTTGGAAGCTTAATTCACTTGAAGAAAGGACCATGTGAACTTATGCTTATAAGTTCTTACTTTTTTACTTCTTGTAAAAGTCTAAATCACTTGGAATCTTATGGATACACCTACTTGATAGATTCGTGGAAAATTAGAACTTGTGATTGAGAGAATATCTCCCTACTTTTAGAGGAGTGATTGAAGGGAGCCAAGAATTCAAATTTGAATTCAAACTCTCACTCACTTAATATATAAGTAGTGTTTCAAAAGTCGCGGATAGATGCACCATTCCCGAGGCCAACATCTGTGCTCATTGAGTGTGTAAGTGCTACACCATAGCCTACACATCTCCAAATCATTAGGCTACATCTATCAAGTCAATGAGATTGTACATTCATGTGAATTAATAGAAAGAGTTACATTCATTACTTCTGTGTTCTCTGAGTTATCTTCTCCAAGTCTGTCAACTTCCAAGAGGTATATCTCAGTGCCTACTGAACCAAATCAAGTGATTCAAAGCTTGGTAGATCCAGCTCAAAGCATTCTACAAGACTACAAAATTTGAAGAAGTTTTTTTCAGCCATTTTCGAGAAATCACCTTCGAAGCAGTCTCTGGTATTTGTCTGCACATTTCCTAAAAAGTCGGGAGTGACCATAAACTTGCTAAAGTTATTTCTCTGATCATAGTTTATCAATTTGAATGATTCCACTTGTAAATGGTAGCTTGTTAAGCTAATTGAATAACTCTAAGAGGAATTTTTCCAATTGTAAGTATGCTGGTCATACTGAGTGAAAGACTGAGTAGGTATCAAGATCAAAATAGAAAGTTTTCAAGTCTAGTGAAGAGCAAACTCATCTGTTTTGATCTAATCATTATTCAAATCATTTCCAAAGTACATATAGCATATTTTGGTATCATTTGGAAGCTCAAGGAGTCTACTAAGCATATCTGGAGTCAAAGAGGGCTGGTGCACAACAAGATTAGCAGTACCAACCAAATCTTCTGAGTGCATCCAACCATTTCTCCCAATAGACACAAGATCAATGCACGGGTATATGATATATCTAGGAGATAAGCTGGTAAGCTGGTGTTCAAAGAAGCAACACACAGTAGCATTATCATCAACAGAAGCCGAATACAAAGGACTCGTAGAAGCAGCTAAAGAAATAATATGGATGCAGACCTTGTTCAAAAGCATGGGTATTGATCAAGGTATACCTATCATACATGGAGATAACATGAGCTCGTTGTATCTTGTAGCAAACCCATTATTTCATGCAAGAACAAAGCACATAGAGATTCAGTATCATTTCCTGAGGGAAAAGATAATGGAGAAAGAGATAGAAATAATATACACTCCGACAAACGATCAGATTGTAGATATTATGACAAAGAGCTTGGATGGAGCGAAGACAAACAGATTAAAAGAGATGGCAGGTATAAAGAAAGAAAGATATATGAAAGACCGAAAGATGTCAAATTAGTGATTGAGGGGGAGCTGTTGAAGAAACACTCACGAATTTGACAAATAGACATGCATAAAAGAAAAAGAAAAAGAGAGAAGCAGAATCAAAGAAAATCAAAAGCCTTAGTGGAGGGACAAATCCACGACCGTTATGTACAGTACAGAATCTTCCAGGATCAGAGTCCGTTACACTGAATCAAACTGTACATAGAGAGAACGTGCATAGGAATAATAGAAGGGGAAGTGCCAGCTAGAACGTGCAGTATAAATAAGATCACAAATAGAAGGAGAAAGAGAGAGAGTCAGAGAGCTTTAGTTATGGTTAGAAGAAGACGCCAGAGATCACGTAAGTAGAAGAAGAGGCCAAAGGTCGCGTATGTAAAGATGAATAACAGAAACCTGAAATGTTGGGTATTCAGCTGAGAGAGATTGTAGGAAGGAACTACTCACTGTAGGAGAGTTTCTGTAGCTTGAGCAAGAAGAGGCCAAGCCTGTTTGTACACATCTTCTCTAATAGAAAACACATGTTCATGTGGAAATTCACGTGCACTGTTCGTATGTGAAGAAACCGAAGTATCTTCATACTACGGTTAAAGATAGTTAATAGTTAAAGTTTTCACGGTAAACGTATTTTTGGTCAGTTACAGTTTCTCAGTAAACAAGTAATTTCCGGTAGAAGAACGAAGTAGATCTCGCAGAGTAATGCGATGTTTTGTATGAGAGATAGCTCATTCTGTAGCTAGACATCTCTACTTCCCGTTGATTAAGGTTTCCGATGGAAAAAATATCTACACACAGTACAAAGCCTGACCGGAAAGAGGTTTTCTGAACTAGTGGAGTTTTTCCTTATCCTTCAGGAAGAGTTCAGTAAGTTAAGGAAGTTCACGCATCACTCCCTTACTTCATAAACATTCACTTGAAGTAATTAGAAACAGAATTGAAGTTCATTCCGGTACGATTACGGTGTCAATCTAGTGACAGTCTGCTGAAGTTTCGGTGAAGTTTTTCAGTAAATTTAGAGCGCAGTCTTATACGTTGAGCGTTAGAAACTTTGCTAAGCTATTGATTGATTACAAAGGTGTTCTAAATCACTCTAGCTTAGTTCTTCTTGGGCGTGGCGATTTTCGCAGGCTTAATAAGGTTTAGCCTTCGTCGCGTCGACAACGAGTGGTATCAGAGCAAAGAAGGATACCACACATCTGCAACAATGAATTGGATGATGAAGTATTTATGTTTGTAGTGTGAGGTTATGCCTACAACTTGAAGGTTGCACTTGTTAATAACTTTACTCATCGAGACGTATTTCAAATATATAGAGAAGACATGGAAAATAGAATTGAGAAGTATGTGTTGTATCGTCACTTTACTCGATTATGGAAGCAAGAGTTTAACAATGTGTCTATTCCTCATAAAGTTAGAATGGGTGAATGTTCAGTTTGCACCACTTTGAAAAAAATGGCAAAGGGGGCTACAAAACCACAAGAAAAAGATAATTTTAAAAACCTTGTAAACAACCATCGTGAGACTCAAACTTTAGAGAGAAAGAAACCAATTCATCATCGAAGTAAAGCACTCAGAAATCGGAAGCGTTATATGTGTTTGTTGATCAATGGTATGGATAAAAAAAGCTTGTTTGCCACATTTTTATCGCATCCCTAAGGACATTGGAGATGAAGTCCATGTGAAAATGCATTTGGTTGGTGTTTGGTATACAATGGAGCTGTAATGTCCAAGGTTTTCTTCACATATTCGAATGTGCATAATGATCCAAACCTTAAAGTTACTCTCATTGATCGGGTTTTGCAATCATGGAAGGGTCTTTTGCCACCAACTCTATATTTGAAACTTGATAATACTGCAAGAGAGAATAAAAATTCTACAGTCCTTGGATATTTATGCATGCTTGTTGATAAACAAGTATTTCAAAAGGTTAAGGTAAATTTGCTTCTGATTGGGCACACTAATGATCACATTGACCAAATGTTCAGTTCGTTCTCTAAGAAATTGGCACGTAACAATGCTTTTGCTCTTCCGAGTTTAGTTGAGCTGATTTTAGAAGCATATACTCAAAAACCAGAAGCTCAACACCTCATATGGATTATATAACCTTAAGCACTTTTTCTCAATGGGCCTTGATAATAGTGCTAAGGTTTTGACTCCATTGCACAATGTATTCTTGATGAGGAGGTTTTATGACATAACCCTTCTATTTTCAAAGTACTATTCATCTTCTCCTAGGTGGGAGCCTAAAGAGGGATGTAGATTCTTGTTGCAGGTGCCTAATTTGTCTGTGTATGGTGCATAACAATCACCATATGAAGATAAAAAAATACAAAAATATGTGGAAATGTAGTTGATCAAAGTAAAAGCTGGATGCATGCACTCATTGAAAAGGACATATTGAGCGTGCAAAAAAATATGTTGGAAATCAAGATGTATATTGGTGGGATGACGCTTTCAATCATCAAGATGAGATTATAAAGTATGTGATTGCAGGTCATTGGCGAGTTGATTTTCCATTCACATGGGATTTTTGTACACAAAGATCAGTGAATGTGGCCCAAGCATGTAATGAAGATGCACTTCAAAGTTTTATACATCCACCAGAAAGAAATATTTATGCAGGTCCAAGGATGGCAAAATAGGTTGAAGCAAGATGGCAAGGAAATTTAATAGAGATAAATGTTGGAACACTTATTGCAATACTTGCTGATGGTGTTGAGGCTACCAAACCATTTTGATTGCAAAGGTTTTAAAGGTCACTAAAGATATTGATAAGAGAAGAATAAAGGCTTTGATGGTGCATTAATATTACACTAAAATTAGTAATGCATTCACAGGTAAATATAACTTTGAAATGATGTGTGATACTAAACGAACAGGATCAAAAAAGAAAAAGAATATTCGAAGCACATCCACTCTTAAAATGGATCTTGTAGATATTCTTGTTTATGATTTTTCCTTGACAAAAACAGGTCACGTGAGGAAAGCAACCATCAATATGATAAAGCAAAAGCTTCCATATGTATGTGGTATAGCAAATCATAGGCAAACAAGGAGATGTGTGCATGATCCTACAGAATTTGGTATGTACGTGGATGAAGATAGAACTCTTGTGCATATAGAAGAGGAAGAGAGCTCTCAACAGTATGAGACTAAATCAAGTGCATCAGATGATGGTGTAGACATAGATTGACATAGTTGTGACTTGTATTGAAACTTGTTAGAGGGCCGCCGAACAAGGACAAATGAACTCGGACAGGTGCCTTAAATGTAAAAGTGTTGGACGGCCGCCGAACAAGGACAAAAGTACGAGGACAGGTAGCTTAAATGAAAAGAAAGAATCTTTCAGGAAACGCGCAGGTAACTGCAGAAGTGCGCACTCTTGTAAAAAATCCTCTATTTAAGGCAATGAGAAAAAGAGCGGAGAGCATCCCGTTTGCGGGAATTGCAGTGTGTTGTTTGATTGAGTCTCGTTTTGAGAGGGCTGTAAACGCCTTGTGTGAGCGTGTATGTTGTTGAAAAGATAAGTTCTGCTTTGTTCTGTGCTGTCTGTACTCCGGCTAGTCGATTATTCTCACCTTATTACAGAGTTACGAATCAGTTGTATTGTGTTACGAATCTGTTCGGTAATGATTGAGTGTGTCTCTGAGTGTTATCAAGTGTAGTATGTTGTTTATCAGTTCTTCGGCGGAGTAGGGAACGTGAAAAGTAGTCCCGAACTAATTGTCTGGTAGCGTTTCTGTAAGTAACCAAATTCGATACCGTGGTCTACATTTGCTGTTGATTCCGACCACGGGAAAACTAGTAGCTGTAATGGTCTGAATGTGAGTAGGACATCGTTAGTTTATGGTTAGCCGTTTGTTATTAGGAAATTGGTTGTTCGAGTTTAACATACGATGAGTCCTCGTAACTTTAAGGTATAATGTCTGGTTGGTATACCTATCTGCTCTGGCGAAGTACGAAGTAGGTGACATTGTTACTGAAGTATATTTTGCTCATAAATTAAGTAACTGGAATGCTACCCTCAGCCTTGAAGTTCTAATTCCAGTACACTGAACAGTCTTCCGTTGTTCAGGGATGGACACTGAGCTAAGAACGGGATAACATTTAGGATTGTGTGTTAATTTGGGAAAATAGTATAGGGCCTCTGTCTAACAGACCCCTACCACTCCCAAGGACCCACGTGGCTAAGAGAACAATTGCGGTTAGGAAGATTCGAAACCGGCTGAACTTGAAGTGCTTGAGTCTGAAAGTAGAAGTAACGATGAAACGTTTAACAAACTCATAGTAACATTTTTAGAGCTTAGTTTGCTTAACGAAACCATGTTTCATAGCAATTTTGAATAACAATTGGATATCGACCCATTGAAATATGTCTTAAATGTTATTTTTGTATAAGAATTATTCAGCGTTACATTCTTTATATAGATTTTAGACATGTCAATGTCTTATCATATAGATTTTGGACACGTCAATGTCTTATCATATAGATTTTGGACATGTCAATGTCTTATCTACTGAAATTTTGACTGCATTTTGAACTCTTTTTTATGAAAAAATGACAAAAAATGTCAAAAAATCACATGTTTTCACTTCCTTTTTGAAATATATGTATACTGGTATAAGGAAATCTCAAACATAAGTTGCAATTTGCTTGATTTTTGAAGAGGGTTTTCTCTTCTTATGACATAGTTCTCGTTTGTTACGACTCGTTGTTAGAGGTGGATACTCACAATCAAGAGGAAGGTTCAACCAAAATCAAAGCTACAACAATGGCTACAACAACACCTACAACAACAATTACAACAATAACTACCAAGGAGGCTCCAAATGGAGGAAAGACTACAACAATTACACAGAGGATCAAGAGAATCCCCTTGTGATTATGAACATGACTTCAAAGCAAGGTATGAATGATGAACACCTCTTCTATATTGATTCAGGTTGTTCAAACCATGTGGTAGGCAGTGTAGCTCTATCTCTTACCTTGAGGAGCCTAAGGGAATGAACCAAGTGCAAATAAGTGATGACACCAAGCATTCAGTGGCTAAAGTAGGAAATGTCAAAACTTTTGGTGCGAATTGAAATATGTTGAGGAGGGTTCTTTATGTACCTACAATCACCAAGAATTTGATGAGTGTTGGACAGATTGTGGGAAAGGGTTTGCAAGTTGGGTTCAACAAATATGGAGCTTTTGTGGAGGATCCCCAACATGGATTCAAGAGAATTGCCAAGGGAGAAAAGATAGGTAGATTATTTACATTTGAACTTGAGGATATAAGGAATATTGCACTTTATAATTACAAAGATGAAACATTATCAGAGCTTGAGATTTAGCATAAGAGATTAGGGCATATTGGTCAGAAAACCTTGAAGTAAATATGTAGAGATCAATGTGTGCTTCGGATACCTAATGTATCCAAGAAACACATGATCTATAAATGTGGTGCATGTTAGTTTGGTGTGCATCTTCATAGGGTATGATTTAAATCAGAAAGGATACAGGTTTTATAATCCATCCAACAAGGGCTTTATGGTCAATAGAGATGTTGTGTTCAATGAGAATGATTCTTGGTTTGAAAGTGAATGTAGGAAGGTTAAGTTGCCTTATGACTTGGAAGAGGAGTTTCCAAGCCTCACCAAGGAAGAACCAAACCAAATTGAAGACATCAAATCAGATGATGAGGACATCATAGACCTAGAGGAATTCAAGGCATGTAAATCAAAGGGCAAAGTCAAGATGAAAAGGTTGGAAGACATACCTGAATCATCCAACCAAGTAGTAACAAGATCACAATGGGAGATCAAGAACCCAATTAGATATGGGTATGACACTTCTTTAGTTACCAAGCATTCCATTTATCTTGCTAAAGATTTATCATTTGAGGAATGTAATACAGTAAGTGTTTTAAGTCAATTCATGAATAAACCTAGAGCATCTCACTAGGAAGCTACCAAAAGGATTTTGAATTACCTCAAGGGTACTCAAAATCAAGGATTATACTTTCCATATACTTCAGATTTGGACATCAAACACTATTTAGATGCAGATTGGGTAGGTTGTAAGGATGCGAGGAGGAGTACCTTAGGTAATCTTTCTTTTGGAGGTGATAAGCCCATTTTATGGTCTTCCAAGAAGCAACCTATTGTTGCCTTATCATCGACAGAGGCTAAATATAGGGGATTAGCCACTGCTACACAAGACTGCATATGGATCACATTGTTATATTCAGATTTGGTACTTCACACCCACTCATCTATGATATTTCATGACAATACAAGTTCTCTACATCTTGTAGAAAATCCTAACTATCATGCAAGGACCAAGCATATAGAAGTTTAGTATCAGTATGTGAGAGAAAAGCTATTGAGCAAGGAGATTCAATTGGCATATGTATCAACTAATATGTAATGTGGAAATTTATTGACCAAACCACTTGATGGTACTAAACTTTGTAGGTTTAAAGCTATGATTGGATTGTAGGATATTCAAGACGATTGATGAAGAAGACCAAGCCAAGATTTTTGGCTTGATGGGGATGGTGCATGGAGCTCATCATGAAGGAGCAACAATATTAAGAAATCATGAAGGAGCAATAGTATTAAAAATCTATGGAGCTCATCATGAAGGAGCAACAGTATCATACTCTAGATCCAATCTATTTTCACTCTTTAGGTCCAATTTGGATGCATGCATGTATTTGAAGATAAAATCTTGGTTCACAACTACTGCATTGATATTGGCAACGCTTTTCTACATCTACGGAACCTATGTGCAAAGTCTGACACATGATAATTCCTCTCCATCCGTACGTATTATCTCTTTTTACTTACCTGTTTTTTCGTTGGAATTTTCTGCATTAATTCTATGTCTATAGGTAAACTTGTTATTGAACGACTGCATTGATATTGGCAAAGTTTATCTACATCTACCTATGTGCAAAGTCTGACGTATCTCTACGTATTATCTGTTTTTACTTTCTGCATTGATTCTTTTTCTATAGGCAAACATTTCATTGCTCATTATTTTAACAATACATTTGCACATGTATTTGATTCTCTAATAGCGTATTGTATGCCTTACATGCCATGCATTTAAGATACGAGCATAGAAACAGATATAAACTCACATATAATCAGTCAAACCTTTCTCTTAGTCTAGTGCATTTAGGATAAAAATTAATAGATCAAGGTTTCTTAATTAGCATCTATTCCAAACTAAAGCATCTACATATTCCAGCACATGATAACTCTTGTAACATCTAGAAATGATAAAAGAGCAATTGAAAACAAAGCAACTCCAAAAGACACCACACTCTAACTCTTGAAAGTGTCTATGATCAAAACAAAGAACTTATAAGGGGAAGCTCATAATTCTCGTCATCAACTCAAAAAAGCTCCAGTTCCTCTGTATCAATCCATGATCATAACTTCCAGCAATCGCACCCATCTTCCTTCAGATCTCTTGCACGACATAGAGATCTGAAAAATAGAGGTGATCATCCTTGATCATTGGATAGTGTGACCTACTAAATTTAGCGAATGCCACATCTTCAAGTGTTGCATGCAGGAATTTCATAAAAAAACATGCGCTTTAGTTGTAATCTTCTTTCTTTACCCGCAATTGTGAAAAAAAGAAGAACAAAAAAAAAGAACTAATTGCAGATTATGAAACAAGATACCCAATCCATGATTCCCAGAATTTTGAGAGAGACACTTTTATTATAATATACATACTCTAGCTTTCTCTTGTACAATTTTCATCGTCATTCTTTTATATTCATGCTCAAATCTCAACCAGGAAACATGATATAGATAAGGTCTAGAGAGAGCATACATTAATTATCATCCCTAGATTTTTTCCATATGCATAGACTGATCGGAACAATCATTCTAAATATTATCTACATAATGTGTAACAAGCCTTCAAAGAGGAGATATCATCTTCAATATGTCAAAAGCTCCACAAATTATCAGTAACACACTATGAGTACAATACGATACATTGAATAAAACCACTCACATTGTTACATAGGTTTTTTTTTTAATTCTCTAATTTTTATTTCTTTTACTTTAATTATTTTATTTCATTTTTATATTCATTTGAGCTAACTAATATTCTACTTTTCCTTCAAAAAAAATTTCCATATATTAAGTTTATATCTTTTAATCTTTATCTTATATGTATTTAATTTGTATTTCCATTTTCGAATTTTTCTTTTTCTATTTATACTTTACACACACCACACACACACGCACACACACACATACATATATATAGATACATACATACATACATACATACATACATACATACATATATATATATATATATATATATATATATATATATATATATATATATATATATATATATATATATATATCCTAATGCTATTCTAACTCGACATTCATTTTCTTTTCCTAATTATTTATTTGTATTTAAATTTTCTTTTTTCCACTGTTCTTTTTACTAATTAGTACTTATAAAACTTATTATAAATGGAAGAGTATTAAAAAAATGAAATTAAATTAATTTACATTTCTTACAATGAATCATAATGAAACGAACGTCAAATAAATAAACTATTGCATACAGTTGTTTGTCTCAATATCTGTTTCTTTGTTTGTTTGTGTGTGTGTCTCTCTCTCTATGAGTTCAACATCATCTGTCGCGCGCGCTCGCTCTCGTTCTATGTGCTGATGTGTCTCGATCCGATCCCTATGCCGTCTCCATCTTCGTAGCTCTCTCTCTCTCTCTCAGTCGATTTCTACATGCCCATCTGTTTACCTTTGACCAATAACTTGGCACTTCAAAGGTCACAAAGCTTTAAATAATGAGTATGACGATTTAGTAATAACATTTGAGGGCTCGATTGAATACACCATGAATATATGCTCATTCTCGACAAATATAATAAATGTACAATTTCAGATGCACAAGATGTACATATCTGGTAGTGACTAACACATGGCCTATTCTAGTCCCATTGCCTTCTCTGATAGTTCATGGTTAATCCTTGATGTCGTATCCATGCTTATCACCATCCTACAATATCATGGCACTCAGTTTTTGTGGAAAGTAATCTTTACAAGAATTATTATCTTAATGATGAAATCTTCCACATGAGAGCTGCGGATTCCACCATCTAGAGATGTTTGAACACTTGTTTGAACATTTGCAGATGCAATGGGACTTTCGACACTATCGGATGGAAGAGAGAGACCAAGATATAGTTGGCAATCTAGACGTGGTTTGGATGCCTTAATACATAGGGGGACAAGTCAAACAGAGAGGACGTAGAATGGCAAGGCGAATTGCGAGCTTGTACACATCAAATAAGCTATAGAAATAGTTTCGAGGACCCTCCATTCCATGCTAATTAATAGCGTCAACAGGATAAGGGAAACACATAGATTGTAGGCAAAGATGGAATTCCTTGTAACTTAAATCATGCATCAATTTCTTCTCCCACTTCGTCCTCTTAGAAGGAGTTTAACTTTTCCTTAGGAACCAAAAAGTCCTAGTTCATTCACTTGTATGATTTATGGTCATGCAACACGTACTTAGAGTTCCATAAAAGCATGAAGGGAACTTGAGCATGAGTATTATTCTAACTTGCATTAGGACGTCTCATATTAGTTCCTGCTCTTCACAATCTTTGCCTATTAGTTTCTTATCTATTTGCCATATTTTTTTGTCAAAGAGATGAATAAAATAATTATGCACTTAAATTAGCAACCTTTCATTATCTTAGATCTTTATGCTAACAATCATCTCTCTCTCTCAACTATCTCTCTCTCTCAACTCTCTCTCTCTCTCCACTATCTTTACACCTCTAACTCTACACTAGCTACGCATGAACTTGCAAGAATCTTTCCTATCTCCTTTGCCTACTCTTGAAAATCTGCACAAGAACCAAAACACATGCAAATGTACAACAATTCATATGAATACACAAAACAACAATTATGCATCTTCATCGAAGATTAATGAAACAACATATCCATGCTTCGTATTTAGAGTATTCTGACCTTATCCTTTTCTAGAATCAGCACTCATTAAGCATAGAGGTTAGTCCAATATTTTCATTGAGATGTTCTCCTAGTCTATCTATCTATCTATCTCTCTCCCTCCCCCTCTCTCTCTCTCTCTCTCTCTCTCTCTCTCTTTCTTTCTCTTCAACCCATCCTTCTTTCCTATCCATCTTCAAACTCTGAGCAGTTGACCTTCTATATCTACATCTCCTCATATCTCTCTCTCTATCTCTCTCTCTCTGTCTCCCTCTCTCTGTCTCTGTCCCCTTCATTTCCCTCTGTCTCCCTCTCTCTCTCTCTCTCTGTGTCACCTTCATTTCCCTCTCTCTCTCTCTCTCTATCTCTCGGATTGATCATGCCATAAGTCTATAGATGCCTTATTTGCCTCATTATCTCTCTCTCTCTCTCTCTCTCTCTCTCTCTCTCTCTCTCTCTCTCTCTCTCTCTCTTTCTCTCTCTCTCTCTCTGTCTCTCTCTCTCCCTCTCTACATGAACATGTATGTGATAATCATCTTAAAAAAGAAACAGAATCATTCTAGCACATGTATATACTCACGTATACACAGAGGCATGCACACGCACATACTCTTTCACTCAAAATGCGAAAAAGAAAAAAAGCACTAGCACACACCATGGATACACAGACTCGACTGATGTACTTACGCACACGTATGCTTGGACACATCATGCAAACACACGTACATACACATAGACTTACCGTTATCATTTTATATTTTGCTTTTTTTTCTTTATTGATTTTACGTTAATGCTTCATTAAATAATTAAATCAATAATCACATTCACAAAAAAATCTTCTCGGTTTCTATTATGCACACATACACACCACATTTAACCTCACACATAGGCTCACATATATATATCTACACATATAAGCAGCACTTTTTCGACACATGCATAAATATACTTTATATATACCACAAAGACATAGACGAAACTATAAAAGCACATATTGGTTCACATACAAACGTACTTTCACATACAACCATATACATGTATAAAAATCATTACACACATAGATATATATTTATACAAACACCATAATCATCTTTTCATGCACACATTGCACAGAGAGTTAATACACATGTAAAAAAGTGCACATACATTAACACTAACATAGAGATACGCACACACATGCATACTTTAACACATATAGACACACATCAGATAAACATTTATCGGTACACATGCTTGCACACGTATGGCATTACATACACACATGCACATCATATATATACATATATAGATACAATCTTAGCTGCACACATAGAAGTTAATTATGCATACACATTTTGAACGCATACATAGATTGATCGAAATTCTTTTGGAATAGGCTTCGGGATTTGAGATCTCCCCCTACCTTTTCTACCTCATTCTCCTCTCCATTTTGAACTTCTTCCTCTTCTTGTAAAGTTATTTTGGGAGGTAGTTGCTTCCCCATCGTGTTTCTTACCTTTTTCTGTAGTTTTTCACTCTGACATTTATCATTGTATAGGGCAGAGGATTGGTTATCTTTTGTGTATCGCCATTATTCCTAATCCTGGCTTCATGGGTAATGACTTGTCAAAATCTCATACTTCGATGTCCATGTATAGATGCATGGTAGTGTTGAATGCTTTCCACTTATCATCTACTTTGATTACATTTGTCTGACTATTTCCCTTTGTCGACGATCTCTCCAAGGCCTCCTAATTGTTTGGCTATGTCCTCTATCTTGTTGACAAAGTGGGTAACATTGTGCTTGGATCGCTTCTTCATGGAGGTGAACTCCATGCATGAATGAGTCTTCCTTGCCTTAGTGCTCAAAGAGAGTAATGATTCAAGTGCATTCAAGTTTTCTTGTCAATTCTTCAACCCCTAATGATTGGAAGTAAGAAATAAGAAATATGGTTTAAGATATAGGATATTTCCAACACATATTTGAAGAACATGGATTCAAGATCTCTTGTTATTCTTGATTTGGTCGTACTTTGGTTGTTAGCATAGGGATTTGGTCATCTCTAGATATGTATCCATAAATATTTCTTCCCTCCATAAATGCTTCCATCCTTAGAGACCATGGTGAGTAACTACTTTGATCCAGTTTCTCAATTGAAGAAGGAAAAGAATCACCCATAATGTATACACTATGAGACTACTCGGGTACCTTAGTCAAGAGGTGATCATAAAGTATCGACATGAAAGAATAGTTTCAAAAAAGCATGCTCTAGACTTGATTACTTCTCTCTTTGAAACATTAAACCTATTGCCCTTTGGCTTTATAGTCATCTGTAACTATGACGATAGTAATCCAGAGCAATGTACTCAAAAGTTTGTATCAATACAAAATTTTGGCAGATTATAAGCTTGAAAAGAAAAATTTCTTTCTATGGAAGACCATAGTAATCTAGAGCAATGTACTGAAAAGTTTGTATCAATACAAAAGTTTTGCAGATTATAAGCTTGAAAAGAAAAATTTCTTTCTATGGGAGAACGCACTTAGAGAAGAGATCACTACTCGTAAGTTGCTATGGAATAATAAAAATCCTTTTTGCCAATATTCTAAATGCAATCTAAGTGAGGGATTACAAGTCAAATTTTGAATTTATAGTGCCTAGAATTCAAGAAATATACTTGAGAAGTCATAGGTGTGAAACCCATCATTTCGTGAAGAGGAGAATACATATACAAAGTCATAAAAATTGATTCATATCTCTATGCACATAGCTTCAATGATCAAATTCTCACATAGTCAAAATCACACGCTTCCTAATTCATGATCCAAGCATTTGTTGAGAGAATGAGACCATAGGGTTGACTTCAATGACTTTGAGAAGTCAGCAGACTTGAACTGTATATAGTCAACAACACATAGTAGCTCAATACTATCATGATGAAAATTCACGTGTATGTATTTATATGAAACATAAAATGCTTGGAGGTATTGGATGATGCATATGGCGATGCATTAAGAGAAATAAACATTGTTGATGTGCATGAGAGCTCAGTCTCTATTGATGACTCTTCGCTGAAGTATACATAAGTCTTTTGCCATAATTCTAGTTGGTAGGTGTTGATAATTCTACCAAACATTTGAAGAATGTCTTCAACTAATTATTTGCATTTACAATTCAACTATGAATCCTGACGTTTTTCTCCTTTAAGTGTGAATTTCGAGTGTTACGATTTAGGAACGTTTACGATAGGTAGAAATAACTTGAGGGTTTTCTTCAGACATGAAGTAAAGAAACATGTAAGTACATATATCTGAGCCTCAGAACCCAAAGTAGTCAAGAGATAGGGTCAAACTCTTAGCCTTGTCATATTTATTGTTGATATATTTAGGTAGTGATGTGTGTGAACACTCTAGGACCGCTGGGGCACTTTTTTCCCTCTTTAGGAGGTTTTTTCCCCCCCGCTTGTATATACGCCTATTGCCCTAATGGGCTATTTGTCTTTGTACATTCTCTAGTAATACATTCAGTATTGTGTGTTTGTGCTCCAAGCTTCTTCTTCTTCCTTGTGCTATTCGCGTGCTTCCGCAGACGTCTATCTCCAACAATTGGTATGAGAGCAGGTCGTCGCTTCTTCTAGGGCGCCGTCGACACTCCTCCGTTGGCAGTCTCAGATTCGCACGAAATTTGGTGAGCATACTCAGGATGTTTTTGAGATCAAAACTGCTTCGCTTTGTCGTGCCGAAATCGCGATCTGAGCTCGTTTCGGCCTCCAAACGCACTATCGCAGCGCTTGTGCAGGCTATTTCGTCCTTTTGTGCCAAAGGTATATACTAGTTTCTGTTCGCCAGTTTAAGCGTCTCGAAGTCTGCTACAGGTCTAGCAGAACTCGTCTGGGCAGTTCCGTTCAACTTTTTGAGATACAGTCAATTTTCTGCATCAAGGTATTTTAGTCACCGACCATGGCTGAAAGCAGTGATGTATTCCGTATGTTGGTTGTTGAGGATAAGTTGGATGGTACCAACTACCCATTATGGGCTTATATGATGCGACATGTACTGGTTGCAAAAGGATTGTGGAACATTGTGCAGGGTGTTGAAAGACGTCCTGTTACACCTGTAACGAGAGGTACTGCAAATACAGGTGTTGGAGGTGATGAAGATGGTGTCGAAGATGATATTCCGCAGATTCCTATTCGTGCTGTTGTTTCTATTGCACCTACTGCAAAGCAGACTCGTTGGGATGGCAGAGATGCCCAGGCACATGCATTGATAGCTTTGTCTGTCAAACGTGCCATTATTCCTCACATTCGCTCTTGTAGAACAGCAAAGGATGCTTGGGATACACTTACCACTTTGTACCAGGCTAGGAATGAGGCTCGTGTTGCTTACCTCCGGAAACAGTTGGAGAGTGAGCACATGAATGAAGGTGATTCTATGGACAGTTTTCTTACAAAGATCAAAAACCTGAAGGAACAATTGATTTTTGTTGATGAGGTTATACCAGATAGCTCACTTGTGCAGACCGTTCTGAATGGTCTTCCTGATTCATATCAGAGTTTTGCCTCTACTCTTCGGTTGATGATGAAAGGCAATCCGAATGCCTTGTCATTTGAGGAATTAGTCTCTGTTCTGTTGCAGGAAGATTAGTCCAGGCAGAACAGGTCCATTATGCATGTTGCAGATCAAGCTTTCCTGGCTAGTCAAAAGGGCAAAGGAAAATGGAGCTCTTCTACTAGTAAGCATAAATCTGCAAATGCTGCACAATCGAAGAACTAGGATAAAGATGAGAAGAAATCAGAAAAGCAGAAATTGTTCTGAGGAAATGACCATATTATAAAGAACTGTCCAAAACTGGCTGCTAAAGAGGCAAAGAAGAAAGAGGCTGGAATGGTTGTTGCAGAGGCCTCTACACCAAAAACAGAGTCTGCAAATCTTGTGGAGGAAGAAGAATGGGCGTTTACTACTGTCTACAGTTTTGACCCATCTTCTCATGATCAGTGCATGTCTGTAGTAGACTCAGATGTTTGGTACTTTGACAGTGGGGCGACCAAACATATTACCTCGCAGCGTAGTTTCTTCTCTTCACTCGAGCCTGCCCCTACAGGGAATACTATCACATGCGCCAATAACTCCTCTGATCCTGTTATGGGAGTTGGTAAGATCATTCTGACTACTGTTGATGGTAGTTCTTTCACTTCGTCAGATGCTTTATTTGTGCCAGGGATGAAAAAGAACCTATTATCAGTTTCTGCATTAGCCAAGATTGGCTTGGTTGTGAAATTCGTTGATGATAGGTGTACAGTCCATGATCTCTCAAATGGCGATGTGATTATTGCTTCTGGCATTTTATGTCGTGGGCTATATAAGCTCATAGACTATGAAAGATCTGTGAATGATTTGGCATGTGCAGTTCATGATTCTCAGGCTATGTCAGATGCAAAGCTTTGGCATGCACGCTTTGGTCATCTGAATTTTGCTAGTTTGTTACGCCTGCAGAAATCTAAAATGGTGTCCTCTTTGCCCAAACTTGAGGCACCTGGAAAACATGTTTGTGAAGGCTGTATTTTGGGCAAAATGCAGCATTCTTCCTTTCGAAAAGATGGTTCAGTTTGGGCTACGCAAAAGTTGCAGCTTGTACATAGTGATGTCTGTGGTCCTATGCAGACACCCTCTTTTGGAAATTACCTTTACTTCGTGACTTTCATTGATGATTTTTCCAGGCATGCATGAGTATATCCACTCAAAGAAAAGTCCAAAGTGTTCATGTGCTTCAAACAGTTTTTGGTTTTGGCTGAAAATCTGTCATCATGTAAAATGGGCACCCTCCGTTCTGATCGAGGGGGGGAATATATGTCTTCAGATTTTAATGCATTTCTGGCTGAACGTGGGATAAAACACCAATGTACAGTGCCCTATACACCTCAATAGAATGGAGTTGCTGGACGAAAGAACAGGTCACTCATGGAGATGGCGAGGTGCATGGTCAAAATTCAGGCTTTACCACATAGTTTCTGGCTTGAGGCTGTCATGTGTGCAGCATATGTATTGAACAGATGTCCCACTAAAGCGTTGCAGTCTATCACTCCATATGAGGCTTGGCATGACCGCAAGCCATCTGTTGCTTATCTGCGTGTTTTTGGTTGTTTGGCATATGCATTAGTGCCTGAACAACATCGTAGAAAATTGGATGATAAGGCAGTAAAATGTATTTTTGTTGGGTACAGTTCTGAAAGTAAAGGCTATCGTCTGTATCATCCATAGACTAAATGCATTCTGGTTAGTCGTGATGTTGTCTTTGTGGAAGATGCTATTCAGCCATTGCTTTCATGTACTAAGGAGACATCTGTTAGCTCCAAAGGCATGTATGATACTTTGATGCCTCTTTTTACAGGTGGACAAGCTAGTGCTGGTCCTAATGAGGCAACTTCTCAGCCTTTGCAGGTTTCATATGATGATGCAGATCATTCCATTTCTGATGCAGATTTACATGATGCACTTGTTGATGAGAGAGCTGATATTGAGCAGGCAAAAACTATGCCAAAATGGCTGGTGCAGACTTTGCGTGACAGCAAATTAGATGCACCTTTGTCATATCGTACTCGTTCAGGCTCTCATAGTGCCTCCTTTGCATCAGATTGCTATGCTATGGCTGCATCTAGTCTCTGTGATGAGAATGAGCCTGTTTCTTTTGATGAAGCACAAAATTCAGAAAATTGGATGGCTGCTATGCAATCTGAATATGATGCTATAATGAAGAATGGTACATGGTCTTTATGTGACTTGCCTCCTGGCAAGAAGGCCATTGGCACTAAGTGGGTATACAAGCTGAAGCGTAAACCTGATGGTACAATTGACAGGTATAAGGCTAGGCTTGTTGCAAAGGGTTATGCACAGGAAAGAGGCATTGATTTTGATGAGACCTTTGCACCTACATGCCGTATGACTACTGTTCGGAGCATTTGTGCACTTGCAGTCCATCATGGTTGGAATGTACATCAATTAGACATTAAAACAACATTTCTGAATGGTGACCTGCATGAAGAAGTGTATGTTTTTCAGCCCCGTGGCTTTGTGCAGAAAGGGCATGAAAACCAAGTTTGCAGGTTAAAGAAGGCATTATATGGTTTAAAGCAAGCACCACGTGCTTGGTATGAGAAGATACATGCCTATCTAATTGCACATGGTTTTGAGAACAGTCCAACTGAAAGCACCTTATATGTTAAACGTGCTAATGATGTGCTTTTGATCATTGTTGTCTATGTTGATGACATGCTGCTCACTGGTCCTATTGAGACACATATTGCTGATTTTAAGGCTGATTTGCATGCCTCATTTGAGATGTCTGATTTGGGGCATTTGCATCACTATTTGGGCATTCAATTTATGCAAGTTGATGGTGGAATGGCTTTGTGTCAAACGAAATATATTGACACATTATTGCAGTGTTTTGGCCTTTAAGACTGTAAGCCTATTGCCACTCCTATGGAGACAGGTTTACGATTGAGTCTTCATGATGCTAGAGATGCATTTGATGCTGTACTCTATCAGTAGGCTGTTGGATGCTTGATTTACTTATGCATTACTCGGCCAGATATTCAGTTTGCTGTCTCACAAATGTGCAGGTTTATGCATTGCCCAAGAGTCACGCATTGGAAAGCGGTTAAGCGCATCTTTCGCTACTTGAGTGGTACTCGGCTACTTGGGTTGTTTTATCCCAAGGGGGGATCACTACCGCCAGATTTGAATGCTTTTTTTGACTCAGATTGGGTTGGTTGCTATGACACTCATGTGTCCACCAGTGGTTTTTGCTTCATGCTTGATAGCTCATGTATATCTTGGTTGAGCAAGAAGCAGCCTACTGTGGCCACTTCCAGTTGTGAGGCTGAGTATACGGCAGCTTTCACAACGACTGTTGAGTGTGTGTGGCTCAGACGCCTTATGGCTGATTTGGGTGTTGGCCAGTCTTCTGCCACCACCATCTTCACTGACAGTCATAGCGCATTGACAATTGCGAGGAACCCTGTGTTCCATGCTCGCACTAAGCACATTGAGGTGCATTATCACTATGTCAGGGAGAGGTTCTCTGCTGGGGAGATCAGCTTGGCATATGTGCCCACGCAGGAGAACATTGCAGACCTTTTCACAAAGGCTCTGCCTAGGGAGAAGTTTGAAGCTTTCCGCAAAGCTTTGGGCTTACTTCCTTTTGTGGAGTGATTTCCACATAGCTTGGCACTTCCTTATACATGAGTGCCAGCTCCTTGTTCACCGCATCACTCCCAGGGGGGATTTGTTGATATATTTAGGTAGTGATGTGTGTGAACACTCTAGGACCGCCGGGGCACTTTTTTCCCTCTTTAGGAGGTTTTTTTCCCCCGGCTTGTATATACGCCTATTGCCCTAATGGGCTATTTGTCTTTGTACATTCTCTAGTAATACATTCAGTATTGTGTGTTTGTGCTCCAAGCTTCTTCTTCTTCCTTGTGCTGTTCGCGTGCTTCCGCAGACGTCTATCTCCAACATTTATCAACATTTTTGGTCTTTGCTTTTTTTTCTATCATATTGTGACGAATAGGTATGACAATGAAATCTGCAATTGGAGTCTTTTATGAGCTCTTGATGTCCTTATAATAGGTATAATTATAACACGATGAAATACAGTGGTGAAAAGAAGATGTTTTTTTTTCTATAATCTCGAATGAATGTTATGAGCATGGATTTTTCTTTTAGATTAGCACACATAGAAGCATAGCCTGGTAATTTAGTAGCATCGAAGAGCATTGACCAATTTGTTTTTCAGAAATCAAGTATGTTTGATATGTAATAAAAACTCAATATTATCCATAGAAATTTAAGAAACTAAAGCGCAATGCCATCTCCATTGAAAATTTATCGTTGCACCTCTTATGGCACATTGAAGAATGTTAGTACTAGATTCGGACCATTGAAGAACCAAGCGTGATTATCTATAAATATGAGGATAAGATAGACCAGTAAGGAACGATAGGCTCCATGGAAATAAAAGAGAATAGAACCATGAATCAGTATAATTATACCCTAGCTAGCTTGCACAAGTTCTAAGTGTGATGATTGATGTTGGAGGAACAGCCTCACGTGCCATTCCCTATATAATCCCACAATTTTAGCTTCTAGTATAATCATTTTATCAGAAAACATTTGAATTCAATGAAAATCAAGTTCCTTGCATTACACAAATTCAAAAAGTAATTCCTTGGTTCACGAGAACTAGAAATTTGATGGGTTCATTCATTTTGATCTTCAAGGGAGGCCTAGGTTGAAGCCTTGTGATTGCATGGGTAGAAAGCCCTTCTTCGACATGTATCCATGAGAAATAATACCAGTTCTCTTGATGCACATGTAGACATGCATATACACACATAGCTATGCACATACATACATGTGCATATATACATAGATACATACATATACATGCATATAGACATACTTAAACATATAGATATATACCTACATGTGTATATATACATTTTATATACACACAACCACACATAAATATGAATGAATTATATAATTAAAGTACTAAAACACATGATTAATATAAACAATAATAACAATCCATAAAACAAATATTTTCAATACTTAATCCCATACACACAATTCAAAACATAACCGAAATGCATAATATATAGAATATATATATATATATATATATATATATATATATATATATATATATATATATATATATATATATATATATATATATATATATATATATATCAATGTGAATACATATCCAATGTCATAATCAAGAATCCTTATCATGATCATCATGATCATCATCATCACCATCAGCATTATGATCATCCTCATCATCACGATCATCTGCATGATCTGATGTATTGGTGTGAGTATCCTATGATGATAGAGATCATCCCTCTATGTGTCTCTCTCTCCACCTCATCCATATCTACCTCTCCATAATACTCCTCTATTATATATAACAAACATAAATAAGTAAAACAATTAAAACATCCATAAATATAAAATAATTATATAGAATTTAAATATACTCATAAAGGCATCCGGATGATCTCACATATACTCGCTCAAATGGTGATATCCAAAATGTGTAGCGTACTCGATCTTTTGTTTTGTAGGATATCAGCCATAATCCTTTCACTACATTGAAACAAATAGAAAAGATTAGTTTCCTACACTGTAACTAATATAAGAGATATACTCACAATAAGATATATACTTACAAATGTAGCTAATAAACCATGTGTTGCGCCGCTCTCTCCCTTCCCCCGCCACATCTCTCTCTCTCTCTCTCTCTCTCTCTCTCTCTCTCTCTCTCTCTCTCTCTCTCTCTCTCTCTCTCTCTCTCTCTCTCTCTCTCTCTCTCTCTCTCTCTCTCTCTCTCTCTCTCTCTCTCTCTCTCTCTCTCTCTCTCTCTCTCTCTCTCTCTCTCTCTCTCTCTCTCTCTCTCTCTCTCTCTCTCCTCCCTCCCTCCCTCCCTCCCTCCCTCCCTCCCTCCCTCCCTCCCTCCCTCTCTCTATCTCTCTCTCTCTCTCTCTATCTCTCTCTCTCTCTCTCTCTCTCTCTCTCTCTCTCTCTCTCTCTCTCTCTCTCTCTCTCTCTCTCTCTCTCTCTCTCTCTCTCTCTCTCTCTCTCTCTCTCTCTCTCTCTCTCTCTCTCTCTCTCTCTCTCTCTCTCTCTCTCTCTCTCTCTCTCTCTCTCTCTCTCTCTCTCTCTCTCTCTCTCTCTCTCTCTCTCTCCCCTCTCCCTCCCTTCCTCTCTCTCTCTCTCTCTCTCTCTCTCTCTCTCTCTCTCTCTCTCTCTCTCTCTCTCTCTCTCTCTCTCTCTCTCTCTCTCTCTCTCTCTCTCTCTCTCTCTCTCTCTCTCTCTCTCTCTCTCCCCCCCCCGCAACCCCCGCCCCCGCCTATCCCTCTATCCTCCAACCCGCCTCGCATCTTTACCTCGCCACCCCACAAACCCCATCGCTCTCTTTCTCTCTCCTTGCAACCCCCGCCCTCGCCTATCCCTCTATCCACCACCCCGGCCCGCATAGTTCTCCCTCGCCAACCCCGTCGCTCTCTCTCTCTCTCTCTCTCTCTCTCTCTCTCTCTCTCTCTCTCTCTCTCTCTCTCTCTCTCTCTCTCTCTCTCTCTCTCTCTCTCTCTCTCTCTCTCTCTCTCTCTCTCTCTCTCTCTCTCTCTCTCTCCCCCTCTCTGTCCCCCCGCCACGACTTCTACAGCCCCCCCCCCGCATCCTTCTCTCCCGCAACCCCCCCTCGTTCCGCCCCTCCCTTACCTGCAGCCTCCCGCAGCTGCTCCACCACCCACCCCGCCCTGCATCTTTACCTCGCCACCCTGCAAATCTCGCCGCTCTCTCTCTCTATACCCGCAACCCCCACCCTCTCCTATCCCTCTATCCACCACCCCGGCCCGCGTAGTCCCCCCCCCCCCCCCCCCGCAAACCCCGCCGCTCTCTCTCTCTCTCTCTCTCTCTCTCTCTCTCTCTCTCTCTCTCTCTCTCTCTCTCTCTCTCTCTCTCTCTCTCTCTCTCTCTCCGCCACGTCTTCTGTAGCCCCCCCCCCACAACCTTCTCTCCCGCAACCCCCCCCCTCGCGTTCCGCCCCTCCCTTACCCGCAGCCTCTCGCAGTTGCTCCACGACCCACCCCACCCGCGAACCCGGCAACCCCATGCTTCCCCCGCCTCTGCAGTCCCTCCCCACCCGCTGCTCCCTCCCTCCCCCCACCTCTGCAGCGCCCTGCCATCCCCTCCTTTCTCCCACCCACTAGCCCCACAGCCACCGCAGCTACCTCCCCCCACACTCCCCCCGCAGCTCTCCTCCCACGCATCTTTCCCTCGCCAACCTGCAGACCACTCCCCCTGATGAAAGAAGTAGTTGAACTCGTAGATGCAGACCAGGCTACCTTGTTTCAGCAACTTCAGGTTAGTGAAGCAGCTACTGCGGTTGCTCATACAAAAAGGCAATGGGAACTCAACAGTCTTATAAAAGAAAAAGTTGCTCTATCTCAGAAGCTTGCAGAAGCTAAGGCATCACAAATTCGATTGAAAAGTGAAAGCAAGACTGAAATTGATAGACTCTTACAAAAGAAGAGGGATCTTGCAGATCGACTTCATGAGATGGAAAGCCAATTGGAGTGGGTTCGATCAGAGCATAATGAGGAGGTAACCAGGCTTGCTACGGATAACTCATCTTTTCCCCCACAACACCACAAACCCCACACCCCTCCACACCCCTCCACAACCCTCCGCACCCCTCCACACCCCTCCACACCCCTCCATAACCCTCCACACCCCTTCACACCCCTCCATAACCCTCCACAACCCCCCACAAGCCCCACAAACCCCACACCCCTCAAGACCCCTCCACAACCTCCAATGGCCTCATTATATTAAGATCGTGTACTCATCGGCGTCAATTACTTTATGGAAAAAAAGAAGGTTTGCGATTAACTTTTCAAAAGGATTCAAAAGGATTTTGCCACTGCGCTTCGTAAGAATCAAACCCAGATCTATACCTTGAGAGGCGGATGGACTATCCAAGGCACCCGTCGACCTTTTTACATGGAGGGTCATTCAGATATCACGGGCAGCACAAAATGAGGATCTTAGCTTGCATGCAAAATAAAGACTCATGGCATATTTGATTTACCCCTCCAATTTTGGGCAATCAACCGGTGCATGATTAGTGGACGTGAGGAATCGGCAAGGCCCTCTTGGCCTATTGGAGCCTATAAAAGCAATTGACTTGTGTTCATTTGATATACACACATATACATACGTACGTACAGGGGTCCTCTCTTGACACTCTCTGGCTACAAGCCTACTGTAGGAAGTCACTCTCTGGTGAGGATCAGAGCGTGAGCTTCCTAGTGAGGGCTAATAGCACTATAGTGTGAAGAGAGTGGCTTGGTTTTGTCATTCAGTGTGATTCATTAGTATTTCATGCTCTTTCCCGTAGAGCAAGTCTTCATACTTTGTATTGATCAGTGCTAGTCTACATCTAGTTGTGTCCATTGTACGGATTGGATGAATTCCTTGTATTGATGATTGTTTAGTTCTGAAGTGGCATGTTAGCCCAGAGCATAAACTTTTGAGCATCTCTTTTGTCTATGTTGTAATCATCTGATTTGAACTAAGGAGTGGTTGGTCTTCCATTATTGTCATTTTTTCATTAATATTATCCCTAGGTATTCCCAACTCTGTGCAATTATTGATATCTGCCTGCTCACAAAAATGTTAAAGGGTATATTTCCCTAAGGAGAACCTCCCTTGAGTAGGCGAAGTACTGGAAGTGCATGTTGTATGCTCTTGCTAAAGTAGATACCCCAGTACCTCCTCAACAATTTGGCACGCCCGGTGGGACCCTTGCATTTCTGTGAGAGGCCCTAAGGATAGTAAATAGTCCTCTTTTTCATTATTTTTGCCCTATTGCATTTGCAAGTAGGTACATGACCCATACGCGAGCAGATAAGAAGTCTCTTCGTGTACGAGGGAGCCTTAACAAGTCAGCTATATATTCGGCTAGTGAACCTACCTCCCCTCTACCCTCTTTAAATTTCTCTATTGATTTGGGTGCGACACCATTGTCAAAGGAGAAGCATAGGAGAACCTTAGACTTCTCCTCAGATACGTCAGAGGAAACACCAGTGCAAATGGAGGATCTAATCTCTCATTTACTCTCTAGACTCAATATCAAGTTCTCGACCTTCAAGGGACGAGCTTATGAGGATGGTGATGATCATGTGAGGAGATTCATCTCCTTATGCCATGGACGAGGTCTGCAGAATAGATAGGATGCAATGCTGGTACTCTTCCCATCTACATTGGAAGGCCTTGCGGATAAATGGTATAGTATATGCAGATGGCTATTTTGCTACATGGGAGGCTCTGAAGACGGCGTTCTCACAAACATTTCCACCTAGTGATTCCTCGGAAAGAGCTCTAGATCAGCTAGAGAACCTAAAGTTAAGATCAGGTGAATCCTTTCATGAACTTCACACTAGGACAAAAGCACTTGTTGCACGTCTGCCACATGCTCCAGGTGATTTCTTGGTTAAGAAATGGATAGAAAAAGCTCTGCCCAAGTCATCTCAACAGAATCTCCGCGAGTCTTTGAGATTGGATGCAACCCTTAATGATTTTGTTGCAGTAGTGTCATGCATGGAAGAAGCTAGGCAACATTTTGAAGGGGATACACAACAAAATTATGCTGTAGAACTAGACCCTATTGGGCAACTAAGGAAGGAACTGGAGGCATTGGGAATGCAACAAAATCAACAAGAAGAGAAGGTCTTGCCACCATTGTGTTTCACGATGATGAAGTAGCCCATCTTTGTCATGAGTTAGAAGATTTGCGGACCACTCAGGATATAAGAAGGCAAATTTGGTGTAATATATGTAACAACAATGGACATTCCAATGCTAATTACCCTAACAAGGTAAGCTGTCAATTTTGTGGAAAGGATGGTCATGAAGCTAGAGACTATTACTACCTTAAGGGTACACAGCAACGAGGTAACCCTCAAGCTTTGGATTCATATTATGCTAGTACTTCAAATGCACCTAATAGAGAGGAAAATCGTACGACAAAGCCTAGATATAATAGACCATTGATGTGTTATCATTGTGGTGAGTATGGCCATATGCAAAATAGGTGTTCCCTTCCAGAAGATGCACCTCCTTGTCAACATTGTCTAGAGGCCAAGGATCACTATACCAAAGACTGCCCAAGAAGCCGTCCTGCTCCAATCCACATGACTGCAGTCTCTCCACAAGAAGAAGGTATGACCACTCAGTCTTATGCTGTTTCATCCTCTGCAATGCCCATGATGACTAGAGCCAGACAAGCAGCAGCAATCCGTAGAGATGAACAAGGATTTCAGGATAAAGAGGAGGAAAAGAAGGCTGGGTGGAAGGGCCCAGCAGAAATTGAAGGAGCTTATGAAAGGATGGCTACTTCTCTAAGGGACCAACCTGTTGCGAACATTTGTTTTATGTAGGGTACAAGTTTCAAATTATGTAAATACCTTTGGGAAGTCTTCAAATACTTCAAGAAGGCTCATATTATTCATAAAATTTAGCAAAAATACCACGTGAGTTCTAGAACATGGTGAGTCAAATTAGTGAGTCACAAGGGAGCTTCAGTGGTGTCCTAGTGGAAGGTCGATGTGGCTAGTTCTCAAAGTCCATCAATACTTTGCTTATTTGAGCACTTGAGTCATGTAATACCTCCATCCAAGTGTCTACCACGAATTTAGATGTATTAGGAAGGTTTTAGATTAGTTTCCCATGCTATAAAAAGAGGAGAAAAGTCGTGATCTTGTGGGATGT
Organism: Ceratopteris richardii; assembly: GCA_020310875.1. Lineage (NCBI taxonomy): Eukaryota > Viridiplantae > Streptophyta > Polypodiopsida > Polypodiales > Pteridaceae > Ceratopteris > Ceratopteris richardii. The sequence continues at coordinate 134,797,363 of CM035430.1, read as the reverse complement.
CCAAGAGAGTATCTCTATGCTACTCTAGTTTTTGTATGCAGAGCTTGCAGAGCTTGTATCTCCCTCATTATATATTCAAATTACATGTTTGATAGCTCATTTGAAAGCTCTTCTTGTCTACTTTCATAGTACCAATTTTCATAATCATTGGATTTGTGAGCTGAGAGCAACACTCTCTGCAAGTAGTGTGTGTTCTCTGATTTTTTATCCCTGCTGAAGGTCTCCATTAAACATCCAACTTGCAGAGGTCATATCTCCTTGTGTATGTATCCAAATCATGTGTTCTTTAACTTTTTAGAAAGCTCTCCAAGTCTATTTGTATTCTGGAAATTTTCAGATTCATTGGAGTTGTGAGTTAAGAGCAGTAGTCTCTGCAAGTGATGTATGTCCTCAGGTTCATCTCTGTTTCAAGGTCTCCATTAAAGCTGCATATTGCAGAGGTCATAGCTCATTGAGTATTTATCCAAATTGAGTGTTCTTTGGTTCATTGGAAAGCTCTTGGTCTCTAGTATATGTGGTTAAAACAGTTTTAAAAACGTTTGAGTGAGTAAAGAGTAGTAAGCTCTGCAAGCATGACTGGTTTTCTATGATGAAGTTTGTGAGAAGGTCAACTTGTTCCTAGGGGGTTCCACCTACTTCCTGCTATACTTTGGAGGTCAATAAACTCCAACATTGGTATCAGAGCAAGTACTTGGAGGCTTGGAGAAGGTTATCATACCTTGACGAAGAATTTGAAGCTATCAAAGAAGCAGTTCATCATCAACACTACACAAAGGTAGAAGAAGATTGCAAGGAGGCATCTGAAGCAACATCCAAGCAAAGAAAGGTGCACATACCTCATTTACAAGGTAAATATTATATTTCTTCTCATCACACACATTGGAAAGGAGGCTTAAAGGAGGAAGCTTAGCATTTGTATTATGGGAGACCAACATGCACAAATAGAGAAGCTTGATAAGACCAATTATCAGGCATGGAAGTTTAGAATCACAGCATACTTGCAAGGTAGAGGCTTGTATGGTTTGACTGACGGCATAGATATCAAACCCACATTACCAGAGGACCCAAATCAGCAACAATTGAGGGAGTTTAGACTTTGGAATGAGAGAGACAAAAGGGTTATATTCATTTTATCACAAAATATTCAAGATTCAATGGTAGGACACATACAAGATCTAGACACAAGTAGAGATGTTTGGCTTGCATTGGAAAGGTTGTATGCTACAGGTACAAGAGCAAGGAAGATTCAACTCAAAAATGAGTTGAATAACATAAAGAAAGATACAAGGACATCGGTCAATGACTACATATTGAAAGTTAAAGAGATTGCAGATCAACTAGGATCAATTCAAGCTCATGTGGAGGACGATGACTTGGTTGCACATACTCTCAACGGACTCAAAGATGATGAGAGATGGAAACCCTTCATTACTTCAGTTTATGTCAGAGGAGAATTACCAGATTTTGATCAACTTATTGCCCTCATGGTCACGGAGGAGATGAATCTAAATGGTTCTACTTCAAATCAAAAAGGATCTCAAGGACAAGCTCTTTATGTAGGATCATCAAGAGGTGGAAACAGAGGTGGAAGAGGTTCAAATAGAGGTCGAGGAAGAAGGATCGATGATCAAAGGACTTCAAGTGGCTTCTTCAACACAAGAGGAAGAGGAAGATCAAGCGCTAGAGGTACGCGAGGCTACTACAACTACAACCAAAGACAAAGGAGTGAAGATAATAAGAACAATTGCTATATATGTGGAAGGTATGGACACTATGCCAAAGATTGTTATCAAAATTAAAATAATCAAGGTGGTAATCGAAGAGGAGGCTATTCAAGAAGAGGTAAACAACAAGGAAATTATGCAGTTGAAGGTAAAAGTGATGATTATGATTCTCTTCTTATGATGAATGTAGAAACTAAGATGAATTCCAATAGTGATGTATGGTATGTAGATAGTGGTTGTTCTAATCACATGTCTCATGATGCTTCATGGTTTTCTAATATGCATAATCCGTCATGTAAAGGTCATGTTGAAACAGGAGATGATACAACACATAAGATTATGCAGGTTGGAGATGTTGTTATGCAGGATAAGAGCAAGAAAAATTGCTTGAAGGATGTACTTTATGTGCCAACGATCACTAAGAATTTGATGTCGGTTGGTCAAATGGTAGAAAAAGGTCTACAAGTGAGATTTAATCATGCAGGTTGCTTCATTGAGGATCCAAAGCAAAGGAGGTTAATTGCTAGAGGTCAAAAACAAGGTAGATTGTTTACATTCAAGGTAAACCCAAATCATACAAACTATTTCTCTTATGGTATGCATCGAATAGCAGAGCTTGATCTATGGCACAAAAGGATTGGACACATGAATGTACACAGGTTAAAGGAGCTATCAAAGAAGAGGATTGTTGAAGGATTACCTGATCTTACTAAGCAACATATGGTGCATCTTTGTGAAGCATGTCAAATGGGTAAGCAAAGTAGACAACCTTTCAAGCATTCAAGCTATGTAAGTGATGGTTTGCTAGATCTCATACACACAGATGTGTGGGGACCTACTAAAGAGGCATCCTTGGTTGGTAATAAGTACTATGTTTCATTCATTGATGATCATAGTAGAATGACATTTGTGTATTTCATTAAACATAAGAGTGAGGTCTTTGATTGTTTCAAGAAGTTCAAATCATATGTCGAAAAGCAAACAGGAAGGTATATTAAGAAGCTAAGGTCTGATGGAGGGGGAGAGTATTTCTCTCAAGTTTTTACTGATTTTTTGTATGATGAAGGTATCAAAAGAGAAGTTACATGCAGGTATACTCCACAACAAAATGGAGTCGCAGAAAGAAGAAACAGAATCATAGCAGAAGCATCTAGAAGTATGCTTAATGATATGTGTTTGCCTAATTATTTTTGGGCTGAAGCTGTTAGCACAAGTGTTTACATTATGAATAGAGTTCCGACTGCTGGAGTTCATCATTTGACACCATATGAGGTATGGCATGGAAGGAAACCAAGTGTAAGTCATTTGAAAGTATTTGGTTGTGTATGTTATGTACATGTACCTAATGAGGTGAGATCTAAACTTGATGCAAAATCAGAAAAATGTATATTTATTGGTTATGCAGATACTCAAAGAGGATATAGATGCTATAATCCTCATACCAATAAGGTTGTTGTGTCAAGAGATGTAAACTTTGATGAATCACTTTCATGGTATGCAGATAAGAATTGTTTGCAGGTCATGGATGAAAATGAAGAAGGTGTGGTTGAAGGAGATGAATGCATAGTTCAGCCATCAGGAAGTTTAAATGATGAAAGGAGTGGTCTAGATGAAGAAAGAGGATCACCTTTCAATGGAAGATTAAGGCAAGAGTCACCTCCAAGTGTTAAAAGTAAAGGTAAACTCAAACTTGTTGAAGTTAATGATGAAGGAGAGGAAATTAGTGATGTATGTGAGTATGGAGAATCATCAAAGGTTCCTAATAAGAAAGGAAGAGCATCTACATTGGAGGTAAGAAGAACTTCAAGAGTAAGTAAGCAACCTGAAAGGTATACTTATGAATCTTTCATGAATACTCATTATGCTTTTATGACAAAAGTTGAGCAGGAAAATGAACCCACATGTTATGATGAGGCCAAAGGAGATGAAAAGTGGGAGAAAGCAATAAGAGAAGAAATGGAAGCACTTCAGGATAACAAGACTTGGAATTTAGTTCCAAGTACACCAAAGCAAAAGGTAATTGGTTGCAAGTGGGTTTTTAAGATTAAAAGAAATAGTGATGGTAGTGTGTCTAGATATAAGGCTAGACTTGTAGCAAAAGGATATAATCAAACTCAAGGTGTGGACTATGAGGAAACATTTAGTCCAGTAGCAAATATGGCAACGGTGAGAACTTTGTTGGCTTTAGCTGCAAGTAAAAGGTGGAATATATATCAACTCGATATAAAGAATGCCTTTCTTAATGGTGAGTTAAATGAAGAAGTGTATATGTCACAACCAGATGGTTATGTGGATGCAAAATATCCTAATCATGTATGCAGGTTAAAGAAGGCATTGTATGGTCTTAAGCAGGCACCAAGGGCATGGAATGCAAGGTTGGTAAAGTATCTTATGCTGCAAGGATACACAGCGAGTCATGCTGATCCTTCACTTTATGTAAAACATGTAGATGGCATGTGTGTCTATGTATGCATTTATGTGGATGACTTGTTGATTACAGGGAATGATGCAAAAGCAATTGATGAGATAAAAGGTAATTTGGGAAAGGAATTTAAAATTTCAGATCTTGGTTTGCTCAGATACTTTCTTGGGATTGAAATTGTGTATAGCGATGAAGGTATGTGGTTGATACAAAGAAAGTATATATGTGATATGCTGAAAAGGTTTGGTATGCAGGAATGTAAATTTGTTTCTACTCCAATGGAATGTAATGTAAAGCTGAGTGCAAAGGAAGGTGATGAGTTGCATGATATGAATGTATATAGATCCATGGTAGGATCTTTGATTTATGCAACAAAAACTAGACCTGATATATGTTATGCAGTGGGAGTATTGTCACAGTTTATGCATGAACCTAGAGTACCTTATATGCATGCAGCGAAAAGAGTGCTTAGGTATTTGAAAGGTACCATGAACGAAGGATTATTTTATAGTCATGATGTTGATCTAACTCTTAAAGTCTTTAGTGATGCAGATTGGGCTGGAAGCAAAGATGACAGAAGATCCACAAGTGGATATGTGGTAATAGCAGGAAACAAGACATTAACATGGAGTTCAAAGAAACAACCTACAGTTGCTTTATCTTCTACAGAGGCTGAGTATAGAGGTTTAGCATTGGCTACTACTGAGGTTATGTGGTTTAAAAAGTTGTTTCATGACTTGAATGTGCAGGTTGATGTACCACTGATATATGGGGATAACTTGAGCAGCATTCATATGACCTCAAATCCTATTTTTCATGCTAGAACAAAGCATATAGAGGTTCACTATCATTATGTTCGAGAGAAGGCCATGAACAATGAAGTGCAGGTTTCTTTTGTTGGAACAAAGGATCAAGTTGCAGATATCTTCACCAAATCCTTGGATGGACCAAAGCTTCAAAGATTCAACTATATTCTTGGCATGAAGGAAATACCCTTTGAAACTTGAGGGGGAGAATGTTGCGAACATTTGTTTTATGTAGGGTACAAGTTTCAAATTATGTAAATACCTTTGGGAAGTCTTCAAATACTTCAAGAAGGCTCATATTATTCATAAAATTTAGCAAAAATACCACGTGAGTTCTAGAACATGGTGAGTCAAATTAGTGAGTCACAAGGGAGCTTCAGTGGTGTCCTAGTGGAAGGTCGATGTGGCTAGTTCTCAAAGTCCATCAATACTTTGCTTATTTGAGCACTTGAGTCATGTAATACCTCCATCCAAGTGTCTACCACGAATTTAGATGTATTAGGAAGGTTTTAGATTAGTTTCCCATGCTATAAAAAGAGGAGAAAAGTCGTGATCTTGTGGGATGTCCAAGAGAGTATCTATATGCTACTCTAGTTTTTGTATGCAGAGCTTGCAGAGCTTGTATCTCCCTCATTATATATCCAAATTACATGTTTGATAGCTCATTTGAAAGCTCTTCTTTTCTACTTTCATAGTACCAATTTTCATAATCATTGGATTTGTGAGCTGAGAGCAACACTCTCTGCAAGTAGTGTGTGTTCTCTGATTTTTTATCCCTGCTGAAGGTCTCCATTAAACATCCAACTTGCAGAGGTCATATCTCCTTGTGTATGTATCCAAATCATGTGTTCTTTAGCTTGTTAGAAAGCTCTCCAAGTCTATTTGTATTCTCGAAATTTTCAGATTCATTGGAGTTGTGAGTTAAGAGCAGTAGTCTCTGCAAGTGATGTATGTCCTCAGGTTCATCTCTGTTTCAAGGTCTCCATTAAAGCTGCATATTGCAGAGGTCATAGCTCATTGAGTATTTATCCAAATTGAGTGTTCTTTGGTTCATTGGAAAGCTCTTGGTCTCTAGTATATGTGGTTAAAACAGTTTTAAAAACTTTTGAGTGAGTAGAGAGTAGTAAGCTCTGCAAGCATGACTGGTTTTCTATGATGAAGTTTGTGAGAAGGTCAACTTGTTCCTAGGGGGTTCCACCTACTTCCTGCTATACTTTGGAGGTCAATAAACTCCAACACAACCAACAAGTCTGCAAGAAGACACTTATGAGGTAAACATTGAACAGATCTTGAAAGGTATTCATCACAAGGTTAGTCTGTACGAACTTATAAGGATGGATTAAAAAATAAGAAGTGACTTATTGAAGATTATACACTCTGCTCACTTGATCCAATCACCCAGTATAGATGGTTTCATGGTTGATTTTCCCCCTCCACCCTTGGCAGACTACCAAAGCTCAAGATTATCTGTTTGTATAAAAGATGAAGCTCTCACATGTGTGATCATAGATGGAGGCTCTGGTATCAATTTGATGCCAGATTTCACAATGAAGAAATTGAATTTGAACCCCACCAAGATGGCACCATTCACAGTTACACTAGCAGATCAACATCGGGTTGTGCGTCTTGGCATTATTGAAAAGGTACTGATGATAGTACAGAGTTGCCACTTTGTTCTAGATTTTGTTTCTATTGCACTTCCACAGGAGACTTCTTACCCTTTACTCCTGGGGAGACCTTGGCTGAGGCAAGCAAAAGCTTTGCAAGATTGGGGGAAATACAAACTATGGATTTCAACTAGCACCAATAGCCAATTGCAGCTACATTTGGAACAAGGATTTGGCTCAGGGAAAACTACTAGGTATACTGTGGACACGCATGAAATGCCCTCTCTTCCCCAAGAAGAAGATACATTATTAAATTGGATGATGGAAAGTGTAGAGTGTTGCACAGTGGAAATCAATGAAATAGAGGAAGAAGTTGTAGATGAAGGAGTTACAGGAAAAGGCCATGAAGTTCACAAGGAGTTGGAGAAGGAGAGTTTGCAGGAGAATACAAACTTTGAAGAGGCAACAAATATAGAAGTACTCGGGATGGAAAGTTATGAGCCTGAGTGCAGAGAAGATCTTCCTTTTTCAGATATACCTCAAGGATGGACCAAAGAACATTTTACAGAATATAAGCTAAAGTCCACTCCCGCATACAGTGGAGATGATTTCTCAAACAAGACTAGTCGTGAAACACTAGTTCAAGAATTAAATCTAGGGGATGAAAAGAACCCTCAAGTAGTCCACTTAGGCTCCTGGCTATGGCATTATCCCCCTTTACTAGAGGAGGTAACTTCTTTACTTTTTTCCTACAAAAATGTCTTCGCATGGTCCTACAAAGATCTAACAGGGATACGAGAGGAGCTTGGCTTACACCGACCCTTAGTTGAGGGAGCCGCACCTGCAAGAAGTAGGTCATATCGACTCAATCCAAAGTATGCAGAGGCGGTAAAATTGGAAATTACAAAACTAGAAGAAGCAGGTATAATTGTTCAAGTAGAATAGTCCAGGTGCCTTTCTACTAGGGTTATTGTACCCAAGAAAAATACTGGAAAAATAAGAGTGTGTGCTGATTTTCGTGCCTTAAATAAAGTGACTGTTCAAGATGGATTTCCTCAGCCCTTTACAGAGCAAGTACTTGAGGAAGTAGCCGGTCACACTTTGTATAGCTTATTGGATGGTTTTAGTGGCTACAATCAGATAATGATCCATCCTAATGATAGGAACAAAACAACCTTTGTTACTCCATGGGGCACTTATGTCTATACTCGCATGGCTTTTGGCTTGAAGAATGCACCATCTTCATTTAATAGAACAATGTATTTGATATTGGGAAAGTGGTTAACAACCTTTCTCCGCATTTTCATGAATGACTTTTCAGTGTTTTCAGGCATAGATAGAAGAGCAACAGTTCAAGATTTCCATGATCATTTGGAAAATCTAAAGGAAATCTTTGAGCAATGTCTCAAAACAAGTTTGAAACATCAACATCTGAAAGAGAAATTAGAATCATTATACATGATAATGATATTAATATTTCTGATGAAGAGGATATACTCTACATGTTGATTCTACTGATGATGAAGAACGATTACCAGAAATCAATATTAATCCATGAATAGATGATGTGACTCATGAGAACACAGATTTAATAATAGAAGAAATCAATGAAATCAATAAGGATAATGAAGATGAGACTATATTGATGTCTTACCAAAATGATGGCAATAATGAAAACATATGAGCAGATTAGATAGTAAATTCTACTCTATTTATCGATCTATAACATGAAGCTTTTGAATGGATATCAGATAATAGACTCTTCTTTATTCAAGTAGAATATCAATGAATCCTACTAGAGAGATGAAATCATGTTCTGTTAAGTCATAACATGATGCTCGAGGGTATGCCTAATTATTTTATATATAGATTTATATTCACGTAGCAAAGTTTTCTCATGTATGTATGCACAAGTGTGTGTATTCATGTGTATTATATGTATGGGTGTGTTAATATTCATATATATGTGTTTCATGCATATGTATGTGTATGCATGTGTGTGATATATGTATACATGTGTTAGTATGCATACATGTATATATGCATATGCATTTGTGTAATATATTCATGTATTCATGTAATATATGCAAGTGTTAGAAATTGTGTATGCATATATAAGTATACATGTGTGCATGTATGCATGTATATATGATGTGAACATGTGTATATCTATTTGTGTCTTTGTGTAAATGTGTACATGTAAATATATATGCATGTATATATATTTATTTGTGCATTTAAGCAAATATGTGTGCTACATAATGTATATAATCCATTCTATATTTATGTATGTGTATCTACATAAAGTGTATATATCATTATATATATTATGATCCTCGTTTATTCAAGTGGCTATATATAGAGGAATAAGGTTGGGAGGAGAGACATGTCTCTTGTTGGATGTCAAAGGAATAGATGCAATATGTACATATACTTCAATCATATTCCTAAAAGGCTGAATTAGAGTTTCTAAATTAGGGTTCTTAAAACCGTAATTTCAAAATTAGTGTTTCCAAATTAGAATTTTTGAAATAGTATATATATATATACACACACACACACACACACACACACACACACATATATATATATATATATATATATATATATATATATATATATATATATATATATATATATATATATATATATATATATATATATATATATATATATATATATATATATATATATATATATATATATATATATATATATATATATATATATATATATATATATATATCCTATGTGTATGTATGTGTATCTATTTGTGTGGATTCATGTGTATGTCTGTATGTGTATATATGCATGTAAACATGATTATGTGAGTCTATGTGTGTGCAGATATGATTATGTATGTGTATATGTATGTGTATATGTATGTGAGTATGTGTATGTGTCTATGTGTGTAAGTGCATGCATGCGTATGTGTGTGTAAAAATGTGCATGTATGTGTGTGTATGTATAAATGTGCACTTATGTATATATGCATGTAAATGTACATGTATGATGTGTAAATTTTCATGTATGATGTATATGTGTGTGTATGCATGTTTTTGTACCGCTAGTATCACTCTTTTCTCTCTCTCCCTCTCATATACATACATACATAAACACACATAATCATATCCACATATATATACATAAAATCAATGCATACCGTGCATTATTGTGAGGATGAGCTATAGGTGTCTGCAGCTCTTTTAGACACCACTTATGCGACCATCCTATCGCAAACTCTATCTCAAGTGAACTAAGTACATTTTTTTTATCCCTCTCATTATGCTCACTATAAAAACTAAAAATATCATGTAAACAAAACATAAGATCTTTATTTCAATTTATATGTAAAATTTATACTTACTTCCACTATAAGTAGACAAGGTGCAGGTAAGAGTCGCATAATGCTTGAATTCTTCTCTTGAACTCCAATCCATTCCCTTTGTACAGAATGTTACCCTATGGCTCTATATCGCACTCTAGCCCTAAGGTGCCTATACTTGTCCTCATAGGCACCTATGCCCTGCTATCATGATATGGAGGTGGTATAGGTGTCCTAAAAATAGATAGATAAAAATAAATATGTGTTATAATATCATTAAACAAAATTTGTGAAAAAAGACATACCTATGAGCACATGACTATCTTCGTGCATGTGGAGCCACACAAGAGCCCTCCCCTGATCACATGCTAAGCGTCTAGATCGTATTATCCAGCTCATCATCAGCCATCTCTGAGTACTCCTCCATGATGATCCCTAGAGTATCAAGCGAAGTTGTTGCTCTCATAAGACATTTTATGAGAGTGCATTTTTCATTTATGTCTCTACTAGGATCCATAATACCTATACATATAAAACAAAGTGGATTAAAACTCAATATATATATGTGTACATATGTATGTGTGTATATGTGTATGTAGGTGTATATTTGAGTGTGTATGCATGTAAGCATGTATGTACGCATATGCATGTGCAATATGTATGCAAATGTGTGCATGTGTGTGTATGTGTATGCATGTAAGTATGTATGTATGAATATGCATATGCATATGCATTATGTATGCATATGCATATGCATTATGTATGCATATGTATGCATGTATGTGTATGTGTGTGTATGTGTCTCTATGTGTGTGTATGCATATATATGTGTGTATGTCTCTATGTGTCCGTCTATGCATATATGTGTGTGTATGTGTCCATGTGTGTGTATGTTTGTGTATGTGTGTGTGTGTGTCTATGTGTGTGTCTATGTGTGTATATACGTGTGTATATACATGTGTATGTGTATATATGTGTCTACATGCATGTGTATGTTATGTGTGTAAATGTGTGTGGATGTGTGTGTGTATGTGTGTAAGTGTGTATGTGTCTAGGTGTGTATGTGTCTATTTGTGTATGTGTGTGTATATGTGTGTGTCTATGTATGTATATACGTGTGTATGTATACATATATGTCTATATGCATGTGTATCTGTGTGCGTAAATGTATGTGGATGTGTGTATGTGTGTGTGTAAATTTGTATGTGTTTATGTGTGTATTTGTGTGTTTATATATATGTTTTTGTATCTATGTGTGTGTGTAGGTTTGTATGTGTCTATGTTTGTATGTGTCTATGTTTGTATGTGTGTATGTCTATGTGTGTAAGTGTGTGTGCGTGTATCTATGTGTATGCATGCATAAGTGTGTTTGTGTATGTGTGTGTATGTATGTGTGTGTGTGTGTCTATGTGTGTTTGTAGATCTATGTGTATATGTGTGTGTATGTGTAGGCACTGCTAAATCAATTTGAGTGATGAAAAAACATTCAAACAAAATAGATAACATCATACGGATGAAAGAACAGCTCCGCAAACATTTACGTGAAGGTATAGTATTAAAAGAAATTTACAACGTTGGTGTTCGAGGCCGTTGTCCAGGTGGTTGGGCCTCTTGCTTCTTGAGGCAAGGGCGAGGGTTTAACCCCCAGTAGCAGCATTTGTAAGGGACATGTTCACTTGGAATGATGTGTTATGTGGGTGATGTGCCATCTCCTATTTTGCCCCGTGGTAGTTGTGATCGCCATATAACGCAGTTTCGTAAACCCTTGTACTTGTGGGATAAAGGCGTTCCATGGGTACTATGCCCTTCCTTGTACAATTTCAATTTCAAAGTTAAAGCTCTCGAGAGTAAGCCTCGACCGAAGTTCCATTGAAGAAAAAAACTTACAATATTGATTTCTCACATTCAAAAGTATAAAATTTTAACTCATCAAAAGCGGTTTGTTCCTTTGCAAACGATGAAACATAAATTTAAGTTTTTGCAGTTTAAAATAGTAAAACAAAACTATTTCTCAGAACTCCACTGGGAAGTACAGTTTCGAGCGTGACATATTTTGAATGTCAAAACAATTCATATTCATTGTTATCACAAGTGGAAGATCGTATTTGACAGAAAGCGCTATTGGATCAATGAAATAGAAACTAGGTAACCTCCAGGTATTGAAAAAAAATTACTGTCTTCAAGAATTCATGAACAGATGCTAAACTGTGCGAGTTTAATCATGAAGAGTCATAAGTAAAAGTAGTATAAATATTTTCGACGATAAATTCATAATCATATACTATTGCATTGCCTTTTCTTTTAGCTCCATACCATCTGTGAATCTAATGGAACATTCGAAGCCTCGCAACTAGATCTCGTCTCATTCTTCAAAAGTCGTTTTCATCTACACTTCAATATTTTGATGAATCGTTGAAACCTTCATAATCTTCATATCAATTGGGGAGAGAAAAATCTCTCTCAAATTGGACCTTGGTCTCTCTCCCATCCAAGAGTCTCAGCAGTTTAATGGGGGTCTAGAAGTCTTCAAACATCTCTAGATGGAAGAATCAGAAGCTCTCATGTAGGAGGTTTTCATTATGTACATAATAATTCTCGTAAAGATTACTTTCCAAATAAATTGAGTGCCATGAAGCTATAGGATGGTGATAGGCATGGGTACTATACCAAGTTGTACCAAAATACGACACTACAATGTCCTTTTTCTGAAACATTAAAAAACACCACATATAACAATCAAATGCAGTTTTGGAAAAACGTTCAAGCTCCATAAAGATGTATACCTAGACATTCTATAAAAAATACATATTTTTAAAAATAAATGATTGAATATGGTTAAATAAAATTATTTTTCTATGAACTTACATATGAAACGAGCAAAATATATCCATACATTTATTTTTTCTCATGATGGAATAATTTTCTAATGTTAATTGAAAGTAATATGATCATCTAAGACAAGTCTTGTGATTATGATAAGAAATTTTCTACAATATAGGATGCTCATTATAAAATTATACATTGTAGGAGCCCATTACATGATCTTGATGCACAAACACATTAAAATGGATGATTTTTTATTTCAAAAACTATCATATAGTCAATCTCAAATATCACTAACAATCTCAATATTTCATAGAATAGCTATATTCCACTCGATCGAGATTAAATTTTTATCCTTAAAAAATAGCTTTACTCAATGATATGAGTAACATAATATCAACATAAATAATTCGATAAACAATATAAACAAGATTATATAGAAAAAACTAGCATATTAATTTTAATGATGTGACATATGCAGCATTTTCTCATCAAATAGCCATTTTTTAGCATAAAATAACAATAGTATAGTTTAACTTGAAGAACAAACATATAAATTTGACTCCTAAGGTTGTGAAAAAAAGTATATTTCTAGCTTTGGGAAATAATTAATAGATGATAACAATGTCATGACACATATGTGATTACATTTATGCCATAAAACCAGTTAAAATCATTAAAACCTCTTATTATGGATAAGAGAGCATTTACATATATGAAATAAGAGATTTTATGGTAGTTTCAACAATTAAATCTACAACATCATGATTTTAATAAAAAATCAACACTCACTAATATCACTCTAATTTTTGTATCAATACTAAAATTAGGATAATAAAATTAGTGAATAAATCTTATTGTTTCTATCTTGTAACAAAAACTATATTTTTCTAAAAATATTCAACCCTTATGATAACATGTTCCATCATTAGATTTATAAATGATACTTTATAGTAATCTAGAAAATTCATCAAATACTATCTCTTTTCAAGATACTAAAGTGTCCAAGGATGAAACTAAAGTGTCCAAGTACAACACTAGTATTAACAATCATAGAAGGCAATGCGAGTAGAATAGGTCACATATTAGTCACTACCATTTGGGCTCTAATGGATGCCCAAGACAAACCATCAACTATGTGATAGAATTTGTTGTTGGAACCAAATCTTTTGGTACAACATCTTAGGCCAGATTCCTAGAGACAACTGAAACTATGGCGATCAAGAAAGTCTTGTAAGATAAATGTTAGAAGTCTTGTGAGGTGCAAATCATGTAGATCCTTGATCATCAAAATGTTTCTTTGAATCCCTTTATAAGAAAAATTAAACATGGATAGGGATGAGCTATTTCTAAATTTAGTGTCAAACTATGTCCTAGAAACAATATACCATATTTCCAAGCATTCCAATTTCTTTGAAAGATATGTAAAAGTTGTTCATGTGAAATTGTACATTTATTAAGTTTTTTGAGCATCAACATACATTTATGGTATCTATGGTACATCCCATCGATTATGAACATTCAATAATTATTAGTAAATCCTCATACTCCTTACTTAAAGGCTTCTGACATTTCAAGTGCTAAGTTATTGGTTAGATCACCATGAAGAAATGGACTAAAAGATAGATAGAGATAAAGGTTAGAAGATAGATATGTCATAGGGATCAGGTTCAAACACTATTGTACATTATGCAATATGTTGAACAATGCATTTTTGGAGTTTTAATTTATTAATGTATTAATGTGTTTTGGTGTTTTGATATAGCAATTGAAGGTTCATGAGGGCCTGAAAGCATGAAGGGCAGACATCAATACTCCGAATTTAGGGTAGACATCAATAAATCTGACTTATAAATTAGTTTATAAATAAATCCACGTAGAAGGTTCTAGTGTTACAAATAGTTCGAAAAATAGTGGCTAGAATAAGGGTCATTCTAGAGCGCAAATTTTGATATTAAAAGAAAGGCTTTCTAGGAAAGTCGCCAACTTTTAGTTTCACACATGATTTTTGAAGCTACTCTCATATAACCACTCTTTTTGACGTAATCAAAAATTCATATAAATACATGCACTCTATGGACTCTCGAAACAGAGTGCATGGGGGGAGATTGCACCCAATATTGCGTTCAATCTCGTCTCTCGTTGTCTCTTTTTTTGTGTGTTTTCTACGTTCATAACCTCTATGGGCATGTGAGCAAGTTCCTCTTAATAGTGGTATCAGAGCCTTGCACCTGTCACTACAGAGGGATCTGTTTTTGTTCATATTGGCAAATTGATGTCTATTTCACTATTGTCTATTCGCGATCTGAATTCGTTTCCGATTCTAGTTCTAGTTCCTATTCCTGTTGCCATTGCCATTTCATATTTGATTTCTATTTCTGTTTCTATTTATGTTCCTCTTCTAGAAACAAAACCTACGTTTACACCTATGTTTACTCGTTCTCCTTACTCCAAGGTGTTGACTAAGGCAAAGAAATTAGGCATAACTTAGATATAATTGGCACCTAAGGCTTCCTTGGCGACCGTTGGTTACGTGCAAACCAATTTTAACGTATGAGTGGCAATAATGACTTTTAGATTGACCAAGGTGCAAGGATTTGAACCCACAACCTCACCCACACAAGGGAAGTGTTTTACCACTACACTATCTCTTTGTGTTGTCACTCTCCTTCTCTTATCTTATATTTAACGTAACTTTCATCTCTTTCTTACTTTTTCAATTCCCAAGGACAACCATTCCTTTTACATTTTAACTCAGAAATTGTTTTTACATATCTTGCAAGAAGGTTTTGTCTCTACATCCTCATGGACCCTATAAACAACATGGAGGATTTTGGCAAATCACCTCTACCGGAGGTCACCCTCAAGCAACAACTAGAGCTCCTGTGGCACAAATTACGAGGTGCTCAGAATGAGATCCGACAACGCAATGAGATACTTGAAAAGATGCAAACTGATGAAGATAATCTTACAAGGTTGGTCAAAGCTATTGTCTCTACCCAATCAAATGGCATGCATTCCAAGATCGCCATTAAGAACTACCAGTTTTTATGGTTTGATGGCCATAGGGATGGAAATTTAATCCTTCCATCTATTTCATAGTTTGATGACTTTTATACTGTTGAAATCTATGCAGAGGAAAAGCTCAACTCTGGTGGAATGTCCTGCAGCATAGTATTGAGCATCGAACAACATGGAAGGCTTTCCAAGAGAGAGTGAAGGATTCTTTTCTTCCTCCTCAATACCATTTGCATGTTCGACGTGCATGGATGACCAGACCCTTACATGGAAGGAGGGTGATAAAATTTACTATTTATTCAAATGCTTGAAGATATACTAGAGGATAGCTTGCGACAAAAATGTGAAGATGATTTGGAGGGGCGGAATTCAAGCTAAGCTTCACACCTTATGACCTACAACCCTCAACAAGGCTATATCTTTCACCTATGATGCAAAAAAAGAATTCCCGTCCATAACCAAGTCACTCCGTCTACAACAACCACATCAATGACTACTTTTTGTTAAACCAAATCTTCCCATGAAATGTACTTTTAATGCCCCATCTTACCCTAGTTTGCCTCGTCCACTGCCATCCAACTTTTCAACTACACCTGTTGCTTCATCCCTCCAACCTACCAAACCACCTATCCAATGCACTTCAGTAATGGATGCCCAACATAAGCGACCACAAATCACCTACTGGAATTGTGGAAAACCTAGACATACAAAAACGAAGTGTTAATTGCGCCCTCTTAACATGAAACCGACTACAGCTCAATTACATAACATGGAGGCCCATAATGAAGAAATTCCTCCTCTTTGGACAGAGGAATCATTGGAGAAGGACTTAAGTACCTTGGATAATGATATCTCTCTTCATTCTCTACTTTGCATGTAGGGTACTATAAACAACAAACTCGTTAAAATTCTACATGACGATGCTAGTTCACATGACTTCATTTCACACTTATTAGTACAAGAACTTAATATAAAAATGTTTTCTTCTTTGTATAAAGCAAAAGCTGCATTTCAAGGTAATCATTACAATGTAACTTAAGAAGTGCACGATGTTACAATTAGCATAGGCCCAGATATTGATTCACAAACATTTTTAATTGCACCTTTGCAATCTTACGGTGTTATACTAGGTATGCCTTTTCATCATCATTATAACCCATGGATTGACTACCATACACATACTTTTAACTTTGAATTGAAAGGTCAAATCATTACTTTGTCAGCAGGACATGATTTCTAGCCATTTCCATTGATTAGTCATACTCAAGTAAAACATGCATTGAGGAAGGGATTCAATTCATGGATTGTCTTTATCAATGTCATCAGTGGTTATACTCATACACTTCCTGATCCACATTAACCTTTTATGACTACTTATAAGGATTTTTTAATGTCTGAGTATCCCCCTGAACTACCACCCTCTCGAGGATCCTTTGACCATAGCATAGATTTAGTCCCTGGTAGTTCTCCTCTTCATAAAGCATCTTATAGACATGGCCCACTACCCCAAAAGGAAATAGAAAACCAAGTAAAAGACTTGCCACAAAAAGGACTTATAAGGCCTAGTTCTTCCCCACGTGGATCCCTAGTTCTCCTAGTAGAGAGGAAGAATAAAACTTATCGAATGTGCATCGATTATAGAGACCTTAACAAGAGCACACTAAAAAATAGATACCCCATTCCTCTAATAGATGATCTTTTGTATAAATTATGAGGAGCTCGTGTCTTTAGTAAAATTGATCTAAAATTGGGATATCATCATATTCATATGACGCAAAGTTATATTTTAAGACTACATTTAGAACTCAAATAGAACATTATGAATTTATGGTAATGCCCTTTTGGCTTACTAATGCCCCTGCTAGATTTGCACGAATGATGAACAACATTTTGCTTGACTACCAAGCTTCTATTCTTGTATTTTTTGATGATATACTTGTTTACAGTAAGAATGATAGTCAGCATGAGATGCATCTTAAAAGATTTTTTCATTTACTATGAGAAAACACTCTTTACGCTAATCCTGAAAAGAGTTACTTCTTTCAATGTAGGCTAGAATATCTAAGATATATTATTTCAAGTGAAGGTGTGCATGTGCATCCAAAAACGATTAAACTTGTAGTAGAATGGCCTACACCACAATCAATCAATGGTGTCCATTCTTTTCTTGAGTTGGCTACTTTCTATAGGAAGTTTATTCCAATTTTTTCTTATTTAGCATTGCCCCTTACCTTGTTATTGAAAAAGAAAATAAAAATTTTCATGGGAACTTACCCAACAACAATCCTTTGAAAAAGTCAAACATGCACCTATTGTACAATTACCTAATTTTTCACAACCCTTTCATGTTACTACTGATGCTAGTGGTTCAGGGATAGGTGCAGTTTTAATGCAAAATGATCATCCCATTGCATTTGAGAGTACGAAGCTTAAGCCCTTAGAAAAGAATTATAGTACATATGATAAAGAATTGTTAGCAATTGTGCACACTTTGCAAATTTGGAAACTATAGAGGAGGTACTAGGGTACCTACTTTTAAAAGGAGCAGTCAATATGCACTTCCAATACTTTGCCTACTCAAGGGTATTCTCCTTTCACTTTTAATCCTAGGCAAAAGACAAGTTAAAGATATGAATATATATCTTGCTCCTCTCATTGACAATCTTCAAGAGTTATGGGGAGGTATTAATGTCATTGATGTATCGAAAAGCATCAATGAAATTCATATTACGGTTCGTGGTATTGTGGCTTGGACTATTCACGATTTTCTAGGATATGGTGTTTGTTCAGGTATTGATGTAAGTTTTTTATTCAATATGCATGTAAATAAATATGATTTAATCTAATAATATTTTTATCATTTTCCATGATGCAGGAATATCTACTAAGGGTTATAAAGCTTGTCCATATTGTGGTGATTGGTTGAGATCAATCAATAGTAAGAATCTCAACAAAAATATTTATCTTTGACATCGACGATTCTTGCCAGATGATCATCCATTAAGATCTAAAAGAGAAGCGATACATTTTAATGGAAAGCTTGAAACAGGTCAGTGTCCAAAACCTATGACGCCTAGGGATTGATATAAAAAATGGACAGATGGACGTCTGATAGATCCAGAATAAAAAATCTTCAGTGATGTTTTAGATAATGAGTATGTGAACAGAGGTAAAGGAAAATTGGCACTCACAGAGAACATATCAATATGGTATTCTTTGGAGTATTGGAAAGAGTTAAAAGTATGTCATCTTCTTGATCCTATGCATATATTAAAAAATATTGGTTATTCACTATGGCAGCATCTTCTTGGGCTAAAAGATACCACATCATCAAGGAATGATTTGAAAGATCAAAAATGCAAACCAAAGTTATGGCTAGTTTTTGATAGACATGGACAAGAAAGGACTTATGCACCTGCTCCTTGGGTACTTACAACAAAAGAGATATAGACTATCAACAATAGAATTCAATTGACTAAGACTCCTACGGGATATGGAGCCTCTTTTCAAAACATGTTTACTATGGATGATAAGAGCTTATCTGGTTTAAAAACCCATGACTGGCATAACCTTTTGAAACATATTTTACCTTTGGTTATCGATGGATGTACAACGAAAGGAGTACGAGATGTGATCTATCGTCTTAGATCACTTATAAGGTAGTTATGATACTTTTATATTTAATATGTATAAATATTGGATATCTTTTATTTTTGAATTAACTTCTTTATAATTGTTTTTATATGTATAGGTGGATTACATCCAAAGAGATTGACAAAAACTCGATCCCACAAAAAAATGTGAATGCAAAGAGCTACTATGTTTGATGGAGAAAGAACTTCCTACTTTATTTTTTGATATTCAGGTTCATTTATTAGTCTATCTTGTAGACAAAATAGAGATTGCAGGTGTTTTCAACACTCGATGGATGTTTTGCGTCGAGCGATTTATGGGAATATTAAAAGGTTATGTGCGACAAAGATCGAAACCATAAGGATCCATGGTAAAGGGTTAGACGCTTGAAGAGTGCATGTATTACGTTAGTGAGTACCTTAAAAGAGTTCATGAAGAAGCTCCACGTGCATGGACCAACGAGTCTTCTTCAAAAATAACAGCTCAGGTATTATCAGGTAAGGGGGTTCCATTCTTATTTACATTTCAAGAAAAAAATGATGTTTCTACTTTTGTAGCATATAATAGCGAATGCATGCAAGCATTCCTTAGCAAGTACGGGGAACTTCAAAATCTCCAAAGAAAAAGGCGAAAAAACAAAAGATTTAGACGTAATCTTGATAATAATGAGATTACAAATATATCTTCTTTCATGGATTGGATATATAGTCGTTTGCAACGCACCAATGCAAATAATGAAGAAATCTCAGATGAGCAAAGAGAGTTAATGATAGGTTGTGAATGAAAGGTAATTTTATTAAAATAATATTTTTTTTCATATATGTATGTTAGTTTCTATTTACTAATTGAATTTATTTTGCAGGCTCGAATGTTCACTAATATGTGGGCTTTTGGACAGCATATTAGAATCAAAGCCATTGATTCTTTACGTAAAACAGAGGATTCTAGTATTGTTGCTTCTTTCAAGCAACTATCACGTGCTAGCTCAAAAGACATGAGCCTTATAGATAGCGAACTTGGTTACATAGAAACTCTTGTTGGTATCTACGAAATTTCATTTCGTACATTCAAACAGGTAGAAAAAAGTTTATATTTTTTTCTTATAGAGTTAGTTATTTTTTTAAGCACCTAATAATGGGTTTCTGTTGTTATATATTTTGATAGGTCATTTTGAAGGTTGACTGGTTTCGAGCCGAGTATAAAGGTAGTAATTCCACATTAAGAAAGGAATTATCTCGGTTTCGGGCAATTGATTCTTCCAATGTAATGCGATCTACTAAAGAACCATATGTTCTTCCTAGGCATGTTGAACAAGCATTTTTTTATAAAAACCTAGATGCTCATCCTTGGTGGCAAGTCATTCATGTGCAACCTAGAGGTAGGTCATTGTTTGAAGAGTTTATTGTTAGAGAGATTGAAGAAAGTCCTCTTGATGATTCAGCATCAGATACTGACACATCAACATTTGAAATAGAAATTATAATCATTATACATGATAAATGATACTAATCTTTTTTATGAAGAGGATAATTCTCTACATGGTGGTTCTACTGATGAGGAAGAGGAATTACCAGAAAGATATATTAATTTATCAATAGATGATGTGATTCATGAGAACATAGATTTAACAATAGAAGAAATAAATGAAATCAATAAGGATAATGAAGATGAGGCTATATTGATGTCTTAACAAAATGATGGCAATAAAGAAAACATATGAGCAGATTAGATAGTAAATTCTACTCTAGTTATGGATCAATAACTTGAAGCTTCTGAATGGATATCAAATTATAGTTTTTTTTATTAACTTGAATAACCATTAGGGGAAAAAATAAACCCTGCATGGGCCTTGTTTTGCATACACCTGTCCAGTGTTTTGCATAACTCTCTGAGCACAGCAGCAATTAGCTTAATTCCTCTTGGGGACGTCTAGTTAACGTAAAGAGCTAACTTTCAAGAGTAGTCTCAGCAAAAATAATGAAGCACACTGAGAATGAGTTTTAACAAGTGATGACATCATCCCGATTTTCACGGGCTGCTACAGTTTGAGACCAGTGAGCAGAAAAATGCTCATAACTCCAGACTTAAGAATCCAATGATTATGAAAATTTGTACGCTGATAGTAGATAGTATGGGAATCCAACAACCTTTAAATCATTGAATTTGGGTAAGTACACACTGAGAAACAGCTCTGAAAAGATGAGTAAAAAGGTCGGGTACTTGACAGAGAAGTGAAAAAGACAGACAGGGTTGACTTCAACTGAACATAGATGAAGATTGCAATACCCAAATGAAATGAAATTTGATGAGCATATATTAGACTTATAGAGCTAACTTTACCAAGTTAAATCACTGAAAATGATGCACCAAGATCAGCAAAACCATCTCTGCAATCTGACTAAGAAAATTGAGAGATATGGTAGTGAGTAGTACACTTCAGAAGAACATGGAAATATGAACTCAAATGATCATGAAAATGAAAGTATATTGCTTGTACAATACAATGGATTTACTGATACATATGTGTGCCTTGTAATCACACCTTGATATGGCATAAAGCTCAGCTCTTGGAGGTCTTCAAATAGGTCTCTCTAACCACGACTAAAGCTGCCATCTATTTATAGTTGAGCTTGGGAGGCTAACTTCCCTCAATCACTCTCCAATCAATTAATGATTGATTTGATTCTCTACCTGCCACAAATCATGAATTCATGGCTCTTCTTTCCCTTTTTGATCAAGTGGACTCAACCACTTAAGATTCTTTCACTTTTACATTAAGTAAAGTCTTCAAAAGTTACAAGAGGTAGTTCACAAGTGAACTTTACATTGTCTTCATTTTAAGGCTTCTCCTATGACTTTGTGGGACTCAAGCCAATACCTAGGCTTGTCATAGACTTGCTCCAAAATAAAAACCACTAGTGGTATTCTCAAATAAAATATTGTTTGTCATAATTTTGTATTTGAATTTTCAAATGGAAATATTTGTAGCCGTTGGATGATCTCATTGTATGGTTAGGATTCGACTACGTGAGAAAGTAGAGAGAATGAAATGTCAATCGTGGGGCATGTCAGAATCTCACATCATACTTTTGCACATTGTTCTGTAGGTTTTGTGACCGTTAGATCTTTGTCAATCGGATGGCATACCAGATTTCGCGCTGAGCTCAAAAGGCGCACGTACGACAGGCGTTAGATCGCTCCATCATTGGATGTTACAGATTAAAACGCGCATGTATTGTGAGGATCAAGAAGGTGGCAACGCTTCTCAGCCATAGGATTAGCTATGAATCCAATGGTGCCGAATTAAGGCACCCAAGATCTCCCAGATTCAAATGAATCCATCCGATTCGAAGTGTCATCCTATGGCTCACGATTAAAGGCGCATTTTTCAAGCCTTGTCAAATCTCAGCCATGCAATTCAAATAAATCCAAGGGTCCAAAATCAAGGATGCCTTGACTTTTGCCATTCAACCTCAGGCTTTGGATCTTTTAGCTAATCCAAGGGCTCTAGTTCATTTGCATGTCTTTGATAACTATTCATCTAGACAAAACGATCAGTTTTAGGTGGTTTTGTCCTCTTTGACCAAACAAAAACAAGGGAAGCCTATGCCTAGTCTATGTGATTAAGGGACTAGAGTGTGTCCACCACCCGCTTCTCATTGGTCCATGACTAATCACTCCCTAATCTAAAAGGCCCATGCAGGGTTCATTTTTTCCCCTAATGCGATGAATCCTACTAGAGAGATGAAATCATGTTCTTCTAAGTTATAACATGAAGCTCGGGGGTATGCCTAATTATTTTATATATAGCTTTATCTTCGAGGAGAAAATTTTTATCATGTATGTATGCATATGTGTGTGTATTCATGTGTATTATATGTATACATATGTTAGTATGCATATATATGTATTTCATGTATATGTATGTGCTTGCATGTGTGTGATATTTGTATACATGTGTTAAATATGCATATGTGTAAATATACATATGTGTATATATGCATATGCATTTATGTAAAATATTCATGTATTCATTTAGTAGATGCAAGTGTTTATAATTGTGTACATGTATATATGTATATGTGTCTATGTGTAAATATGTACATGTAAATATGTATCCATGTATATATATGTTTATGTGTGCATGTAGGCATGTATATGGGATGTGTACATGTATATATGTATATATGTCTATGTGTAAATGTGTACATGTAAATATGTTTATGTCTGCATTTAGGCATGTATGTGTGATGCATAATATATCTACTCCATTTTATATTTATGTATCATATCTACATGATGTGTATCTTTATATATATAATGATCCTCGTTGATTCGAGTAGCTATATATAGAGGCATAAGGTTGGGAGGAGAGACATCTCTCTAGTAGGACGTCCGAGGAATAGATGCAATGTGTACATATACTTCAAACATATGGCTAAAGGGTTGAATTAGAGTTTTTAAATTAGGGGTTTTAAAACCCTAATATCGAAATTAGTGTTTTCAATTTAGGATTTTTGAAATAGGATTTATTTATTTATTTATGTGTATGCATGTGTTGTGTATGTATGTGTATCTATATGTGCATATGCATCTGTTGTGTGTATGTATATATGCATGTGTATATGTATATATGCACGTAAATATGATTATATGAGTCTATGTGTGTGTACATATGATTATGCATGTGTATGTGTATGTGAGTATGTGTACGTGTATGTGAGTATGTGTATGTGTCTATGTGTATTCATTATATGTGTGTAACTACATACATGTGTATGTGTGTGTAAAAATGTGCATGTATGTGTCTGTATGTATAAATGTGCATGTATGTGTATATGTGTGTAAATGTGCATGTATGATGTATATGTGTGTGTATGCGTGTATTTATACCTCTAGTCTCACTCTTTTCTCTCTCTCTCTCTGATATACATACATCCATGCATACACACACATACTCATATCCACATATATATACATAAAAGCAGTGCATACCATGCATTATCGCGACGATGAGCCATAAGTGTCCGCAGCTCTTTTAGACACCACTTAAGCGACCATCCTGTCCCAAACTGTGTCTCAAGTGAACTAAGTATTTATTTTTTATCCCTCTCATTATGCTCACTACAAAAATAAAAAACTTAATGTAAATAAAACATAAAATATTTATTTTAATTTACATGTAAAATTTTTACTTACGTCCATGGTAAGTGGACAAAGCGTAGGTAAGAGTCGCATAGTGCTCGCATTCTTCTCTTGAAATCCAATACATTCCCTATGTACACAATGTTCCCCTCTGGCTCTATATGGCACTCTAGTCCTAAGGTGGCTATGCATGTCCTCATAGGCAACTTTGCTCTGCTATCACGATTTGGAGGTGGTATAGGTGTCTTGAGAATAGATAGATAAAAATAAATAAAAATATGTGTTATAATATCATTAAAAAAGTTTATGAAAAAAAAAACATACCTATGAGCAGATTGCTCTCTTCCTACATGTGGAGCCGCATAAGAGCCATCGTCTGATCGCTGAGAAAGCATCTCGATCGTACAGTCTAGCTCCTCATCAGAGATCTCTTAGTAAATTGAGGGGTTTTGAATTTCAATCGGGAAAAAAAAACTATATCACGTGTGATGGCCCCTAGAGTATCAGATGGAACTCTTGCTCACATAAGACTTTTTATGAGAGTGAGTTTCGCCTTTCTCTCTCTACTGGGATCCATAATACCTAACATATAAAACAAAATGGTTAGAAATCAATATATATACGTGTACATATGTATGTGTGTATGCATTATGCATGTGTGTGTATGTATGTGCGTGTATGTGTGTGTGTATGTGTGTGTGTATGTGTGTATGCATGTGTATGTGTCTGTATGCATCATTATGTGTGTATGTGTGTGTATATGTGTGTGTGTGTGTCTATGTGTATGTGTGTGCATCTATGAGTGTGTATGTGTTTATGTGTGTGTATGTGTCTATGTGTGTGTATGTGTCTATGTGTGTATGTGTATGCATATGTGTGTGCATGTGTGTGTATACATTATGTATGCATTATGTATGCATTATGTATTCATATGTGTGTTTATGCATTATGTATGTGTATGTATGCATGTATGTATGTATGTATGCATGCATATGCATATGCATTATGTATGTATATATATGCATGTATGTGTATGTGTGAGTATGTCTCTCTATGTGTGTGTGTATGCATATATGTGTGTGTATGCATATATGTGTGTATGTGTGTATATGTGTTTGTATGTGTGTATGCATGTGTATGCATCATTATGTGTGTATGTGTCTATGTGTGTTTGTGTGTGTATGTGTGTGTGTGTGTTTCTATGTGTATGTGTGTGTGTCTATGAGTGTGTATGTGTTTATGTGTATCTATGTATCTATGTGTGTGTGTGTGTCTATGTGTGTATGTGTATGCATGTATGTATGCATATGTGTGTGTATGCATGTGTATGTGTGTATGCATCATTATGTGTGTATGTGTGTATATATGTGTGTGTGTCTATGTGTATGTGTGTGTGTCTATGAGTGTGTATGTGTTTATGTGTATGTATGTATCTATGTGTATGTGTCTATGTGTGTATGTGTATGCATGTATGTATGCATATGTGTGTGTATGCATGTGTATGTGTGTGTATGCATCATTATGTGTGTATGTTTGTGTGTGTATATGTGTGTGTGTATGTGAATGTGTCTATGTGTATGTGTCGCTATGCGTCTATGAGTGTGTATGTGTTTATGTGTGTGTATGTGTCTATGTGTGTATATGTGTCTATGTGTGTATGTGTATGCATGTATGTATGCATATGTGTGTATGTGTGTGTATGCATTATGTATGCATATGTGTGTGTATGCATTATGTATGTGTATGTAAGCATGTGCATTATGTATGCATGTAAGTATGTGTGTATGCATATGCATATGCATTATGTATGCATATGTGTGTATGTGTGTGTATGCATTATGTGTGCATATGTGTGTGTATGCAGTATGTATGTGTATGTAAGCATGTGCATTATGTATGCATGTAAGTATGTATATATGTATGCATATGCATATGCATTATGTATGCATATGTATGCATGTATGTATATGTGTGTGTATGTCTGTCTATGTGTGTGTATGCATATATGTGTGTGTATGTGTGTGTATATGTCTCTGTATGTGTGTATGCATGTGTATGTGTGTGTATGCATCATTATGTGTGTATGTGCCTATGTGTGTGTATATGTGTGTGTATGTGTGTGTGTGTCTATGTGTATGTGTGTGTATCTATGAGTATGTATGTGTTTATGTGTGTATGTGCCTATGTGTGTATGTGTCTATGTGTGTATGTATCTATGAATGTGCATTATGTATGCATGTAAGTATGCATGTACATTGTATGCATATGCATATGCATTATGTATGCATATGTATGCATGTATGTGTATATGTGTGTATGTCTCTCTATGTGTGTGTGTGTATGTATATATGTGTGTGTATGTATGTATGTGTGTGTATATGTGTCTGTATGTGTGTATGCATGTGTATGTGTGTGTATGCATGTGTATGTGTGTATGTGTCTATGTGTGTGTCTATGTGTGTGTATATGTGTGTGTATGCGTGTGTGTCTATGTGTATGTGTGTGTATCTATGAGTGTGTATGTGTATGCATGCATGTATGCATATGTATGTGTATGCATGTGTATGTGTGTGTATGCATCATGATGGGTGTATGTGTCTATGTGTGTATGTGTTTGTGTATATGTGTGTGTATGTGTGTGTCTATGTGTATGTGTCGCTACGTGTCTATGAGTGTGTATGTGTTTGTGTGTGTGTACGTGTCTATGTGTGTGTATGTGTCTATGTGTGTATGTGTATGGATGTATGTATGCATAGGTTTGTGTATGTGTGTGTATGCATTATGTATGCATATCTGTATGTATGCATGATGTATGTGTATGTATGCATGTAACTATGTATGTATGCAAATGCATATGCATTATGTATGCATATGTATGCATGTATGTGTGTATATGTGTGTGTATGTGTGTATGCATGTGTATGTGTGTGAATGCATCATTATGTGTGTATGTGTCTGTGTGTATGTGTGTTTGTATATGTGTGTGTATGTGTGTGCATGTCTATGTGTATGTGTGTGTGTCTATGAGTGTGTATGTGTTTATGTGTGTGTATGTGTCTATGTGTGCGTATGTTTCTATGTGTGTATGTGTATGCATGTATGTATGCATGTGTGTGTATGTGTGTGTATGCATTATGTATGCATATGTGTGTGTATGCATTATGTATGTGTATGTATGCATGTGCATTATGTATGTGTATGTATGCATGTGCATTATGTATGCATATGTGTGTGTATGCGTGTAAGTATGTATGTATGTACATATATGCATATGCATTATGTATGCATATGTGTGTGTATGCATGTAAGTATGTATGTATGTACGCATATGCATATGCATTATGTATGCATGTATGTGTATGTGTGTGCATGTCTCTCTATGTGTGTATGATTATTTCACTACAAGAAATAGGGGGGCGTAGCGACGCTCCCGAATTGAAAAAATAACAAACACCATCGCAAATAGGGTCGCTAACTAGCGACGTTGGCAAACAGGACAACGTCACATATGCGACGCTTTGGAATGTAGAAAAAAAAAATTCAATTTCTCGTGCCGGAATTTGGACGCGAGAGCAAGAAGAGAGAGAGAGAGCGAGAGAGAGAGAGAGAGAGGGAGAGAGAGAGAGAGAGAGAGAGAGAGAGATGCATCTCGTTGAAGCAAGGTATGCGGACACACACGCACACTTACACACGCACACTTACACACACATACATATGCATACACACACATAGACACACACACACATACACATAGACACACACACACATACACACAAATACACACACGTATACACACATACACAAATAATGTTGCATACACACATGCACACATAATGCATACACATGCACACACATATACACATACATATACACACACGTACACACATACACACATACACACATACGCAAACATAAACACACACATACACACACACATACACACACACACATACACACACATACACACACATACACACATATATATATGCATACACACATGTTATGAGAGTAAAGTCAAATTATACATACTTGTATCGAATGAAGATATTTTGTCCATCTAACCTTTGGAATTGGCAGCCCAACCTTTAGAATCTTCCTGACACATCTACTTCTCCTATTTTAGTCGACCTAATATGTGCAGTGCTAACTCTTTTATGAAATTCGCATACAAATATTAAGTATGAGTTAGCTATGGAGGTATTTAGATGTTTAAAAAATAGGAGAAGTAAATATACCTCAAATAATTTGAAGGATGGACGAATAATTTTAAAGGATGGGTGGACACAAAGCATCCATTGAATGCAAGGTTTTGTTTTTACCTAAGCTACGGTAAGAAAAAGAACTTGCATTGAATGAACACTTCATGTCTGCCCATACTTTAGAATTATTCAGCTATTTTCCAAAATCAGCAAGAGAAATTTGCTTGTCTTATTTTCAAACAACCTAATACCTCCGTACTCAGCTTATACTTAATCCTTGTTAACCAATATGTAAGTCTTAGTTAGCAAGATTGGTAATAGATTCACTATAAAATGGGAGACAACCAAATGATTCGGGGTCTAGATATGAAAGTCTGAAACCACAATATAAAAACAAACAATTGAACACAAAATCAAATATACACAGCTACGCATGCATACATACATACATACATACATATACATGCATACATACATACACATATATAAACACCTACACATACATGTATATACATACATATACACCTACAAAACACATATACACACATACATAGATATACACATACGCATACGTATACACATGCACATGCATATACACATCCACATACGCATAGACATAAGCATATATATATATATATATATATATATATATATATATATATATATATATATATATATATATATATATATATATATATATATATATATATATATATATATATATACATATATATATATATATATATATATATATATATATATATATATATATATATATATATATATATGTATGTGTGTGTGTGTGTGTGTGTCTATGTGTCTGTGTGTGTATGTATATTTATTTACTTTTATTAATATGTCTTTTTTTTATGAACTTACAAGTTATTATCTGAAATGTTTCTACCAAGACAGAATATTCTTCCTACCTCACATGATGAAATGAAGAAGATAATCTACAATCCTGGTATAGATTATCAATTTATACATGCATGTCCTCACGATTCTATTTTCTATAGAGGTAAATATGCAGACTCTTCGACATGTCCTAAATGTCAATCTCCTCAATATAAGGACCAAGAAGGGAAAATCCCAAAAAAGGTATTGAGATTTTCCATTGGTATCATAGATTAGACATATGTTTCAAATCCCAAAATTATCAAAGCTTTTGACATGGGGACATGATCATCGTGGAATAATCAGAATTTCTCATGATAGTGTTGCTTTTCAGCATATTGATTCTACATTGCCTGAATTTTCACAAAATCCATAGAATCTCAAGTTAGGAGTTGCATTAGATGGGATTAACCATTCTCCATGAAATCCAATAAATGGTGAAATATGGCTAGTGGTAGTCATAAACTACAATCTTCCACCATATCTTAGCAGTAAAAAGTAACATTTAATGCTTTCACTTTTAATCCTAGGAAAAAGACAAGTTAAAGATATGAATATATATCTTTCTCCTCTCATTGATGATCTCCGAGAGTTATGGAGAGGTATTAATATAATTGATGTATCAAAAAGCATCAATGAAAGAAAAATTATGGTTCATGGTATTGTGGCTTGGACTATTCATGATTTTTCAGACTATGGTGTTTGTTCAGGTATTGATGTAAGTTTCAATTCAATATGCATACAAATAAATGTGATTTAATCTAATTATATTTTTATTGTTCTCATGATGCAGGAATATCTAATAAGGGTTATAAAGCTTGTCCATATTGTGGTGATTGGTTGAGATCAATCTATAGTAAGAATCTCAACAAAAATATTTATCTTTGACATCGACGATTCTTGCCTAATGATCATCGATTAAGATCTAAAAGAGAAGAGATACATTTTAATGGAAAGCTTGAAAAAGTTCCATGTCCAAATACTATGATGCATATGGATTGGTATAAAAAATATGGACCTCTAATAGATGCAAAATCGAAAATCTTCGGTGATGATGAAGATAATGAGTATGTGAAAAGAGATAAAGGAAAATTGGCACTCGGAGAGAAGATATCAATATGGTATTCTTTGAAGTATTGGAAAGAGTTAAAATTATGTCATCTTCTTGATCCTATGCATATATTCAAGAATATTGGTTATTCACTATGGCACTATCTTCTTGGACTAAAAGATACCATAGAGTCAAGGAATGATTTGAAATATCAAAAGTTAGAACCAAAGTTATGGCATGTTTCTAATAGACATCAATAAGAAAGGACTTTTGCACCTGCTCCTTGGTTACTTACAATAAGAGAGATACAAACTATCAACAATAGGATTCAATTGATTCGGAATCCTACAAGATATGGAGCATCTTTTCAAAACATGTTTACTATGGATGATAAGAGCTTATCTAGGTTAAAAGCCCATGTCAGGCATAACGTTTTGAAACATATTTTACCTTTGATTATCCATGGATGTACAATGAAAGAAGTACGAGATGTGATCTATCATCTTTTATCCCCCTATAAGGTAATAATGATACCTTTATATTTAATATATATGAATATTTGATATCTTTTATTTTCTAATTCTTCTTTATAAATTTTTTTTATGATATGTATCGGTGGATTACATCAAAAAAGATTGACAAAAACTCAATCCCACAAAAAAAATGTGAATGCAAAGAGCTAATATGTTTGATGGAGAAAGAGCTTCGTACTTCATTTTTTGATATTCATGTTCATTTATTAGTCCATCTTGTAGATAAAATAGAGATTTCAGGTGTTGTCAACACTGGATGGATGTTTTGGGTCAAGTGATTTACGGGAATATTAAAAGGTTATGTGCCACAAAGAGCAAACCCAGAAGGATCCATGGCAAAGGGTTGGATGCTTGAAGAATGCATGTATTATGTTGGTGAGCACCTTGAAAGAGTTCATGAAGAATCTCCATGTGCATGGACCAACAGGTCCTCTTCAAAAAAAAACATATGAGGCATTATCAGGTAAGGGAGTTCCATTTTTATTAACATTTTAAGGAAAACATGATTTTTCTTCTTTTCTAGCATATAATAACAAATGCATGCAGACATTTCTTAGTGAGAACGAACAAGAACTTCAAAATCTCCCAACTAAAAGGAGAAGAAACAAAAGATATAGATGTAATCTCGATAATAATGAGATTACAAATATATCTTCTTTCGCGGATTGGCTATATAGTCGTTTGCAACTACGCCAATGCAAATAATGAAGAAATCATTGATGAGTACAGAGAGTTAATGATACGTTGTGAACGAATGGTAATTTTATTTTAACAATATTTTTCTTTTATATATGTATATTAGTTTCTATTTACTAATTTAATTTCTCTTGCAAGCTCAAATGTTCACTAATATGTGTGATTTTGGACATCATATTAGAATCAAAGCCATTGATTCTTTATGTAAAACAGAGGTTTCTAGTATTGTTGCTTCTTTCAAGCAACTATCACGTGCTAGGTCAAAATACATGAACCTTATACACGGAATATTTGATTACGCGGGAACTTGTCTTGGCATCTCCGAAATATCATTTCATACATTTAAAGAGGTAGAGAAAAGGTTATATTTTTTATGATAGAGTTTAATATTAATGGGTTTTGGTTTTTATATATTTTGATAGGTCATTTTGAAGGTTGACTAGTTTCGAGCCAAGTATAAAGGCAGTAATTCCACATTAAGAAAGGAATTATCTAGGTTTTAGGAAATTGATTCTTCCAAGGTAATGTGATCTACTAAAGAAACATCCATTCCTCCTAGGCATATTGAAGACGCATTTTTCTATAGAAACCCAGATGCTCATTGTTGGTTGCAGGTCATTCATGTTCAACCTAGAGATAGGTCATTGTTTGGACAGTTTATTCTGATTGAAGAAAGTCTTCTTGATGATTCACCATCAGATATTGATACATCAACATCTGAAAGACAAATTAGAATCATTATACATGATAATGATATTAATATTTTTTTATGAAGAGGATAATACTCTACATGCTGATTCTACTGATGATGAAGAACAATTACCAGAAATTGATATTAATCCATCAATAGATGATGTGACTCATGAGAACACAGATTTAATAATAGAAGAAATCAATGAAATCAATAAGGATAATGAAGATGCGACTATATTGATGTCTTACCAAAATGATGGCCATAATGAAAACATATGAGCAGATTAGATAGTAAATTCTACTCTAGTTATCGATCAATAACATGAAGCTTGTGAATGGATGTCCGATAACAGAATCTTCTTTATTCAAGTAGAATATCAATGAATCCTACTAGAGAGATGAAATCATGTTCTTTGAAGTCATAACATGATGCTCGAGGGTATGCCTAACTATTTTATATATATATTTATATTCAAGTAGCAAATTTTTCTCATGTATGTATGCACAAGTGTGTGTATTCATGTGTATTATATGTATGTGTGTGTTAGTATGCATATATATGTGTTTCATGCATATGTATGTGTATGCATGTGTGTGATATATGTATATATGTGTCAGTATGCATACATGTATATATGCATATGCATTTGTGTAATATATTCATGTATTCATGTGATATATGCAAGTGTTTTTAATTGTGTATGCATATATAAGTATACATGTGTGCATGTTGGCATGTATACATGATGTGAACATGTGTATATCTATTTGTGTCTATGTGTAATGTGTACATCTAAATATATATGCATGTATATATATTTATTTGTGCATTTAGGCATATATATGTGTGCTACATAATGTATCTACTCCATTCTATATTTATGTATGTGTATCTACATGAAGTGTATATATCCTTATATATATAATGATCCTCGTTTATTCAAGTAGCTATATATAGAGGAATAAAGTTGGGAGGAGAGACATGTCTCTTGTTGGATGTCAAAGGAATAGATGCAATATGTACATATACTTCAATCATATGGCTAAAAGGCTGAATTAGAGTTTCAAAATTAGGGTTTTTAAAACCATAATATCAAAATTAGTCTTTCCAAATTAGGATTTTTGAAATAGGATATATATATATATATATATATATATATATATATATATATATATATATATATATATATATATATATATATATGTATGCATGTGTGTGTATGTATGTGTATCTATTTGTGTGTATTCATGTGTATTCTGTATGTGTATCTATATGCGCGCATGCATGTGTTGTGTGTGTGTGTATGTGTATATATGCATGTAAATATGGTTGTGTGAGCCTATGTGTGTGCACATATATTTTGTATGTGTATATGTATGTGAGTATGTGTATGTGTCTATGTGTGTAAGTGCATGCATGTGTATGTGTGTGTAAAATTATGCATGTATGTGTGTGTATGTATAAATGTGCATGTACGTATATATGTGTGTAAATCTACATGTATGATGTGTAAATTTGCATGTATGATGTATATGTGTGTGTATGCATGTATTTGTACCGCTAGTATCACTCTTTTCTCTCACTCCCTCTCATATACATACATACATGAACACACATACTCATCTCCACATATATATACATAAAATCAATGCATACCGTGCATTATTGTGAGGATGAGCCATAAG
This sequence comes from Ceratopteris richardii, assembly GCA_020310875.1. Lineage (NCBI taxonomy): Eukaryota > Viridiplantae > Streptophyta > Polypodiopsida > Polypodiales > Pteridaceae > Ceratopteris > Ceratopteris richardii. The sequence goes on along the minus strand of CM035430.1, from coordinate 134,763,108 downwards.
TGTCTACATCTTTTTTAGACACCACTTATGCGACCATCCTATCGCAAACTCTGTCTCAACTGAACTAAGTACGTTTTTCTTATCCCTCTCATTATGCTCACTATAAAAACTAAAAATATCATGTAAATAAAACATAAGATATTTATTTCAATTTATATGTAAAATTTATACTTACTTCCACTATAAGTAGACAAGGTGCAGGTAAGAGTCACATAATGCTTGCATTCTTCTCTTGAAATCCAATCCATTCCCTATGTACAGAATGTTCCCCTATGGCTCTATATCGCACTCTCGCCCTAAGGTGCCTATACTTGTCCTCATAGGCACCTATGCTCTGCTATCATGATCCGGAGGTGGTATAGGTGTCCTAAAAATAGATAGATAAAAATAAATATGTGTTATGATATCATTAAAAAAATTTGTGAAAAAGGACATACCTATGAGCAGATAGCTATCTTCTTGCATGTGGAGCCACACAAGAGCCCTCCTCTGATCACTGGCTAAACGTCTAGATCATATAATCCTGCTCATCATCAGCCATCTCTGAGTACTCCTACATGATGATACCTAGAGTATCAAGCAAAGCTCTTCCTCTCATAAGACATTTTATGAGAGTGCATTTTTCATTTATGTCTCTACCAGGATCCATAATACCTATACATATAAAACAAAATGGATTAAAACTCAATATATATACGTGTACATATGTATGTCTGTATATGTGTATGTAGGTGTATATTTGAGTGTGTATGCATGTAAGCATGTATGTACGCATATGCATGTGCATTATGTATGCAAATGTTTGCATGTGTGTATGTGTGTGTATGCATGTAAGTATGTATGTATGCATATGCATTATGTATGCATATGTATGCATGTATGTGTTTGTGTGTATGTGTCTCTATGTGTGTGTATGCATATATATGTGTGTATGTCTCTATGTGTTTGTCTATGCATATATGTGTGTGTATGTGTCCATGTGTATGTATGTTTGTGTATGTGTGTGTCTATGTGTGTATATATGTGTGTATGTGTATATATGTGTCAACATGCATGTGTATGTTATGTGTGTAAATCTGTGTGGATCTTTGTGTGTATGTGTGTAAGTGTGTATGTGTCTATGTGTGTATGTGTCTATGTGTGTATGTGTCTATTTGTGTATGTGTGTGTCGTAGATGTGTGTGGATGTGTGTATGTGTGTGTGTACGTTTGAATGTGTTTATGTGTGCATGTGTGTGTTTATATATATGTGTTTGTATCTATGTGTGTGTGTAGATTTGTATGTGTCTATGTGTGTATGTGTGTATGTCTATGTGTATAAGTGTGTGTGTGTGTCTATGTGTGTATGTCTATGTGTATGCATGCATAACTGTGCTTGTGTATGTGTGTGTGTGTATCTACGTGTGTGTGTGTCTATGTGTGTTTGTAGATCTATGTGTATATGTGTGTGTATGTGTGTATGTGTGTATATGTGTGTATGTGTGTATGTGTGTATGTGTCTATGTATCTATGTGTGTGTATGTGTGTATGTGTGTATGTGTATGCATGTAAGCATGTATCTTTGCATATGCATGTGCATTATGTATGCATATGTATCCATGTGTGTGTGTGTGTGTATGCATGGAAGTATGTATGTATGCATATGCATATGCATTATGTATGCATATGTTTGCATGTATGTGTATGTCTATGTATGTCTCTTTACATGTGTGTGTATGCATATATATGTGTGTATGTGTGTGTGTGTGTCTATTTGCATATGTGTGTGTGTCTATGTGTGTATATATGTGTGTATATATGTGTGTATCTATATATATGTGTCTATATGCATGTGTGTGTGTGTGTGTAAATGTGTCTGGATGTGTGTGTGTGTGTGCATAAGTGTGTATGTTTCTATGAATGTGTATGTTTATATGTGTCTATGTGTCTATGTTTATCCATGTATGTATGCATATGCATGTGCATGTGCATTATTTAGTCATATGTGTGTGTATGTGTGTATGCATGTAAGTATGTATGTATGCATATGCATACGCATTATGTGTGTATGTGTGTGTGTGTCTATGTGTGTGTATGCATGTGTATGTTTGTGCAAATCTGTGTGTATATGTGTGTCTATGTGTGTGTATGCGTGTGTATGTGTATGCATCTATCTATGTATATGCATGTGCATTATGTATGCATATGTGTGTGTATGTGTGTGTATGCATGTAAGTATGTATGTATGCATATGCATATGCATTGTGTATGCATATGTATGCATGTATGTGTATGTGTGTGTATGTCTCTCTATGTGTGTGTATGTGTGTGTATGTCTCTCTATGTGTGTCTATGTGTGTGTGTGTGTGTCTATGTGTGTGTGTGTATTTGTGTATGCGTCCGTATGTGTATGTATGCATGTAAGCATGTATTGTTGGGGATGTAAGGGTCATGTGACCTTACCCCCATATTCATATATATACATCAGTTATAGAGCATTGCCTCGACGGAGATCATTATGTGGGTTTCGAGGCTCCCACGCATATCCACGCGTCGTTCCTCTCTTCTCTCTCCCTCCAACTCCTCCTTCCTCCTCTTGTTCTGCACACCAAAGCCCTTCATTGGTATCAGAGCATGTTGAAGGCTGGTGTGCAAGAAGCTTCAATGGAAGCTTAGGTGAGAAGGGGTAGAAGTGCAGGTCGGCATCTCTTGACAGTTGTTCAGTATTTCGGTCATAACTCGAGCTAGGAAGCTCGGATTGACGCGTTTTAAAGTTCTGTGCGTAGCTAACACAAAGAGCTTCAACTTCACAGAAGAGCGCAGAACCTGGTTCGGATTTCGGAAGTGCCGAAAATTCGAAAAACGCAGAGAATTGTAGAAAGCGAATCTACATTGAGTAGGACAGCAGGTCGGTTTTTTTGTCATAACTTGAGTTCTACAGCTCGGAATGTGATGATTCAACTTGCTGTGCGTAGCTTGGAAAGATAGCTACAATTTTGTAGAAGAACACAGATCCAGATTCTGAGTTTTAGGTTGCCGAAATTGCAGAATACAGAGCAGTACTGTTGCAAGTGAAAGTGAAATTGACAGCAGGTGCTTGTTTTGAGCATATCTTGAGCTATACACCTCCGATTGAGGTGTTCTTTATGTCGTTACGTAGCCAAGAAGTGGATCTTTAAGTTTGCTGAAGACCAAAAGTTCAGATTCAGAGGTTATCACCTCTGAAACAGCAAAACACAGAGCAGTACAGTTTTGCCCAAACAACCCTAATTGCACTTGGAGGTTGAATTTGCTTTGGAACTTCTTCGAGAGAGAACTTTTGGTGTGCAAGCTCTTATTTTCATAGCTTCAAGACATTGTACATGTATGATCATTGTGGTAGCTCCTCCATATGAGAGTAGATCATGATCTTGTCACGCGTTTGGCATGTAAGATGACATTGTGGTATACTCTTTTTGAGGTTTATATCATCATGAGTTTGATCATGGATGTATAGTGGCATTGTGGTCTACATCTTGCTTATGCCACTTGGTTATGGATTTACTTGCCGGTTGCACATACTTTTGTGAGAGTTGATTTTGGATCTTGTTTGGTACTTGTATCTTTTGTTTTCTTTGCAGGTACATGATCCAGATTGGAGCCTCAGTTACACGTTTGTTTGTCACCGTTATTAGCATTTGGTCATTGATTGATATATATTTGCCAGTGTGATTCTTGGCTTATGTGGATGGTGATTCCCACATGGTTATTTTGGTTCTAGAGTCCATTTTACAGAGGAGATGCTGCCGAAATTTCATCGGCTTTTATGCTAGAAAGGAGCTCTAGTGGATCTTGAAGCTTGTGCGATAGCTTTGGATCATTGTCTATCTCCATTCACTTGGACTTGGTCACAGGTTATTTGTGACAGGTTGGACCATCTTGCAGGATTTATTCTTGAGTGGGAGTTGTATTGCCATTGTATTGGCGTGTATTGCCATTAGTTTTTTGGCACATGTAGTTGCCATTATCTTCTTGATTTATATCAGTGACAGGTGGTGAAAGATTATTCATTGTTCTTTGGTGATTGGTTATCTTGTTTGATTGCTCAGTTTACAGGGGATACTCTATCGAATTTTTCCCAGGATTCTTTCACATCTATTTGGTCCCTTTGGAGACTTGGTGAGCAGGCTTATGCTCATGGTTTTATGTGCATGCTAGATGCATGGTTATGTGACAGGTGGTTCACATGGTTTCTTCTCCAGTGAGACATATGTGATGTGAGTTATGCATATGGATATGCAGGTGTGATCCTATTTAGGATAGAGTATTGTTTCTAGTCTCTTATTACATTGCTAGTCTTGGATTGCGAGCATGGTGTCTTCTCGATTCGATGGTACTGACTTTCCGAGATGGAAAGCTCAGATGTGGCATACATTGGTTCGTGCAGGGTTACACATGTATGTGCATAGAGATGCACAGAGGCCTCGTGACATGCCCGATCATGTATGGATGGATATGGATGCATTGGCCAGCTCCACTATCCGATTACAGCTTGTGGATTCTATATATGAGTCTATTATGTATGAGGAGACGAGTAGTGCATTATGGCAGAGACTACATGATATGTATGCGAGTCCATTGACTCATGTGAGACATAGATCACATCGACGACTTCGATGTTGGCACTGTGGCCGTGATGGCCATACTCGACGACGTTGCTTCAGGCGGATGCGACGACGACGTCAGAGATATGCACGTGATGCAGGTCAGGTAGTAGTTTCAGGAGAGTCTATAGCAGTTGATTATGCCAGTGATGGTGATATTACTTTCTCCTATGGTTCATCTCATGATTCCTCTTGCTCATTAGATAGCACACATATGGCTTGGTTGCTTGATGCATTAGCCAGTTTTCATGTTACTCCACATCGTGAGTGGTTTTGCCGATTCTCAGGTGAGAGTCGTGGATGTGTGCAGTTGCCTGATGGTATGACATATGACATTGAGGGTGCAGGAGATGTATGCCTTATGCTACCTAGTGGAGCATCACTTATGCTCAGACATGTACGCTATGTGCCTTCATTCCCTATGAGCTTGATTTCAGTTAGCCAGTTACAGGAGAGCAGATGCTATGCATTCCTTGGTGAGCATCATTTTCAGTTGCAGTTGGGACAGCTTATGCTTGTTAGAGGTGCTAGGGTTGGGCACATGTATCCACTGCAGGTACTTCATGTGAGAGACAGTCTCGTCTCAGTGGGAGTTCAGCCTTATGTGCGATGTGAGACTCGTCATGTCTCATTTTGTCTACCTACAGATAGGTCTATTGACATTCATGATGCACATGTATGGCAGGATTCAGATGCTCAGATGGATGCATATGTAGAGCATGTTTTGGATGCTCGTGATGCTTATATAGAGCATGGTTTGGTTGATCATATGGATGCTCATATGGAGCATACTTCAGATGATCAGTTGGATGCTTTAGAGCATGATGTGGATGCTCATGTAGAGCATTGTGATGATACTCACTTAGAGTTAGATCATCAGATGGATCTTGGTGTTGATGTTGTGCAGTCAGCTCATGTGGAGCATGATGATACACTTGGTGTGGTAGAGCACGATAGCTCTCATGATACACAGTGTATGGTAGAGCATATTAGCTCTCATGATGCACAGCTAGATACATCCTTGGTTGTGAGCATGGCTGATTTAGATGCTGAGGAGTCAGCAGTTATGCAGTCATTCTTGGATTCGCTCATGCCAGATGTTGACATAGATATGTCAGGACATGTTGGTCTTGACGATGGTGCTTTGGATGCCTTGGATAGAGGCATGGCTGACATGCTTAGGTTAGCTAGGATAGCACATGTTTCGTCAGCATTCGGGAGTTTGATGTATGAGTTGTTATGCTCGAGACCAGACATTGCAGTTGCTATTGGAGCATTTGCACTTGGAGTTGTCAGTCGTTCGATGATTGACATAGGCATGGAGCGAGTGGGAGCTTTGCAGGAACTTCATCAGTTCTTGCATCAGTCAGATATGAGCTCGACTCTTGTCGATATGAGTCTAGAGCAGTTTGAGGTGCATGGATACACCTTGTTCGAGGCCGTTGGTGTAGGCTGATCTGGTATGGGTAGAGATCCAGACTCTTCCTGTACATTATTGTAAAGTCCTACATCATTCTTTGTATATTTTTCCACTTATGGTCACATTGACCCTTAAGTGGGAGATTGTTGGGGATGTAAGGGTCATGTGACCTTACCCCCATATTCATATATATACATCAGTTATAGAGCATTGCCTCGACGGAGATCATTATGTGGGTTTCGAGGCTCCCACGCATATCCGCGCGTCGTTCCTCTCTTCTCTCTCCCTCCAACTCCTCCTTCCTCCTCTTGTTCTGCGCACCAAAGCCCTTCATGTATGTATTCATATGCATGTGCATTATGTATGCATGTGTGTGTATGTGTGTGTATGCATGTATGCATATGCATTTGCATTATGTATGCATATGCATTTGCATTATGTATGCATATGCATTTGCATTATTTATGCATATGTATGCATATGTATGCATATATGTGTATGTTTGTGTGTATTTCTCTCTACGTGTGTGTGTGTGTATGCATACACACACACACACACACATATATATATATATATATATATATATATATATATATATATATATATATATATATATATATATATATATATATATATATGTATATATATATATATATATATATATATATATATATATATGTATATATATATATATATATATATATATATATATATATATATATATATATATATATATATATATATACGTGTGTGTGTGTATGTGTATGTGTGTATGCATGCGTATGTGTGTGTATGCATGTTAATATGTATGTATGCATGTATGTGTATGTGTGTTTGTATGTCTCTTTTGTGTGTGTGTATGCATATTGTTAGCGGCCGCCAGATTGGGAATGTGTAACTGAATCTTGTTCGCACGAGTGAAAAGCTGTTACAAACAGTTTGTAAAAAAGTTATATAAATCAAAGAAAGGTGCGCCAGTGACGGTTCCGTGATGGATCACCAGACTGTCAGTCTGTGTGACTGAGCGGGTCGTTACTGTAGTGTCTGTTTGCTTAATCTCGAGTATTCTGAGTTTCTTGTTCGTCTCGTGTCTTGCTTGCTGTCGCCATCTGTTTCTGTTTGTTAACTTCATAGACGTTCGAGAGATCACCAGAATGTCTGTCTGAGTGATTGGTCTGTAGCATTTCTGTGTATATTGAGTCTAGTAATACAGAGTATCTTGGCGACTCTCTGAGTGTTCTGTGTGTATCTATGTTTTGACTTATCGGTTGTGTGATGGTATTCATTGCGGTTGTGAGTCTCAACTAGTTCGTGCATCAGACTGTTTCTTTTCTTGAAATGTTATGCAAATATGTGGCGAAGTTTGTGCAGACGTGGTAACTCTTCTGGTATCCGTGTTATCTTAAGTTGTCTGTAGTATCTAGGTTCAAGTTCCATACGGCAAAGTTTAAGCTACAGTAAAGATTCCCTGGATTGCGTACTGAATTTTCAGTACGGTGTATCTGAACACTGGGATTTCGTGTGTCTTCGGATATTGGACGGAGTGTGGTATCCATTCTGTGAAGGTTAAATGAATAATTTTGTTCTGATATGTTCAGTAAGTTTATGTGTAGATGCAACATAGCATCTTAGCATATTCGGTACACGTGGTTGAGCTAAGACTGTGAACGTAATGTCTAAGTACAGTAGATTTTTGATAGAGCTCTCAGCATTAGTATATTGCTAGGTGTGAGCAGTGAGTTTGGGAACTAAGTACAGGGCCTTTGTCTAACAGACCCCTTCCACTCCCAAGAACCCAAGAATCGCTTAAACGCACTTCTGACAGTTAGAAGAATAAACAGCGTTTAACATTGGCGCCGTCTGTGGGAAGGTGGCAACAGATCAGATTGTTGCAAACCTGTTGTGGAAATGTGACTGTAAATTTTTAATCGATAGTAATAGTACACGATTAGTACAAAAGATGATACATGCCGGTTACTCGATCCAGTGAAACGTATCCAAAGAACCGCCAGCCTGGGATACTTAATTTACTAAGAACGACTCCGGGAGGTAGAAGTACCACTAGGTCTAACCCAATTGTGAAGAAATTAAAGAATGTTAGTAGTGATTCCGGTCATATTCTGGTGGAACGTGCTACGCCTCTGGTAAATTCCGGTACTATTTCGGCACAGTCTACCGAAGATATAGTAACTCCACAATCTACCAGGACGCAGCCTGAATTTAGTTTAACAACATTGGGTAAAGATTCAAATCTCTTTACGATTAGAAACACTTTCGCCAAGGAAATTAGTGAAGAAGAAAGAACACCTTGTTTTGGCAAAGATTTGACACATTCCGATGATATTTCGGTAACAGTTGCTGAAAGATCGCAGTTTTCCGGTGACGGTTTACCATTTCTCGGTGAATCTTTAGCCTAGTCACTGCTATTGGGAGTAAGTTTCCCTACATTCGACATCAAGAAGGAAGGTAGCCTGTTCAAAACCGAGATTCAAAACATACTGAACAAGATTATCGAACCGGAAAGTGCACAAGCCGACGATACAGACTCCAATAGTTCAGATATTGAGCCCCGAGATACAGAAGATCGACACAATACAACCACCAGAGCCATGAACGGGCAACAACAACAACAGCAGCAACAACAACAACTATGCCCACCAAGGCCGACTCCAACCGGAGTAACGTACACCAAATTTGGTGGATTCCCAGGAGATGACCCGGATGCTCATGTACGCACGTTTGAGATAAGTTACACAGTGCTCAATCATCCACCTGATCCGATGTATAAGGCTATTGTTTTCCAATCGACATTGGTCAACGAAGCAGCTAGATGGCTTACAGAATATGATATTAACCATTTCGGCACTTATGAAGCAATAAGAGATTCCTTTTTGCAGAGATTCAGGCTAAAGAAGAATCCAGCCAAAATTTTTGACTACCTGCAAAACAATAGACAGAAGATAAATCAAACAGTACAGAAATACGCCACGCTATTCAGGACTCATTTGAGGTAGTTACCACTAGCACATGCCAACCTACTGGATGATGTTATTACTCAATGGTTTATCAATGGCTTGACTCCACAACTTAAACAGATTATGATCATACGTTGTGTAGGGGCTATGATGCTAGATGCAGTGATTGCAATGGCTTTACAGCTGGAAAACAAGGTTGGAGGATTTACAAAAGATCTTGAGTGGTTAAAAGCAAATAGAAATATCGCCGAAGACCCAACCAAAGAGATGTACTGCACTACATGCAAGAATTGAGGCCATACTAGTGCCACTTGTGCACTTAATCAGTTGTTTTGTGCTATCTGTAACACTACCGGACACACCACCGAAAACTGTGCATATAACGCCAAAGTGCAGGGAACAGTAACTATCAATGCAATTATACAAGAACCAGGGCAGCCAGCCAATCACTATGTACCTCTGCAAATGAGAAAGAACCAGCAACAAGGATATTGAAATTACAGAGGACAGAGAAATAATAACTACAATGCAAACCACTGGCAAGCCGGACCAGCACTGGAAAATCCCAATTTGCCACCACCGCGCTATCATTTCTGTGGTGAATTTAGTCACATTAGAAGATTTTGTAAGGATGTAGCTAAGTATGATCAGAGGAAGAAAGAACGTCAAAACCCAATTGCTAATATGGTACAAATCACACCAGTAGAAATGCACGCTGTAGTAATTCAGGCCCGATCCGATAAACAATTGCAACCAGCAGTAGAAATATCTGAACCAGGCATACGCGAACAACAAAGGATGTACGATAAAGCTAGTCAATGGACCACCGCAGAACCTCCAGTCTTCCCAGATCCTATTCCGGTGACCCTGACTCCGTTAACCAAGGAAGGAACACAACAAGAGGATTTTAATTCAGTAGCAGGCACATCATCTTCAGCAGACGCATCATCTTCAGAATCTGTGGAAAATAAATCCCAATCACAAAAGGCTTGGGAAATTTTATCTAAAGCATCCATCACTCTTCCTCTGGGCCAATTACTTGCACTAGTACCGGGAGTTCGACAATAATTCCAACAGGAGTTCAGTCTTGTGCCTTCTTGTATTCCAGCAACAGCAACAATGCAACCGGAACCTGATTCTACAATCGATCGTTCAGTTCCTTTAATTACGGTATGGTATAAAAATCATAAAATCACACAGGTACTAATTGATGGAGGATCTGGTGTCAACATTGCTACTGCTGCACTGTGTAAAAAGTTAGGGTGGACCGAAATCGAACCAGTTCAATTTTTTGTCAGAATGGCCGACCAGTCAAGAGTCCATCCCGTAGGACTTGTATGAAATGTACCAATAACTTTATAGGGTACAACTTTTAAAATGACCTTTGTCATACTAGAATTATCGGAATCCACCCTTGATTATAATCTCCTTTTTGGCCGACCTTGACTGAAGCACGCTAAGGTGATACAAGATTGGTCTGCACAGGAACTCACTTTCTAAGACAATAATCGTAAATACGTTGTAAAATTAGATGCTATACAACCTTGTGAGTTGCATGCTAGACCGTATTTTGCAGAACGAGTCCATATGCTAGATGGGTTGTCAGATGATGAAGAAGAAGAGTTTCTGAAAAATAACATTGACTTGATCTCCCTAGGAACTGTTGATCTACAATCTGTTGTAGATAATTGGAATCCTTCAATTTGTACGGTGATGACTGTAACAGAAAAACATATCAAAGAAGATAAGGCTACCATAGATAATGCTGATCTACAACAACTTTTTAAGCTAGCTAAGAATACAGAGAAGCCTCGACAATTTTATGTTCCAGAAGATCAACTGACCACTTACAATTTAGGTGATGAAGAAAATCCACGAACTGTTAAGATAAAGGAGAGCTTACAAGAATTATTTCAAGCAGATCTAATCCAACTACTTCGAGAATTTTCTGATGTATTTGCATGGGATTACAAAGATATGAAGGGTTTGGATCCGCGCATCTATCAACACAGGGTCATGCTGAAGCCGGAAGCAAAACCACTCAAGCAACCCAGCTACCGGATGAATCCAAACTATGCATCACAGGTAAAGGCCAAACTTGATAGGCTACTCAAAGTCGGATTTATTGTACCAGTAGAACATGCTGAATGGATCTCACCAATTGTTATTGTCCCTAAAAAGAATAAGCAGTTATGAATATGTGTAGATTACCGGTAACTGAACGCAGCTACAGTGCCTGATCCATTTCCGCTCCCTTTTCTTGACACAATGCTTGGTAGAGTAGCAGGACATGAAATGTATTCATTCTTAGATGGGTACAGTGGGTATAATCAAGCTAGAATGGCTGAACAGGATATACCGAAGACTGCCTTCATTACCAACTGGGGTGTTTTCGCATGTACTGTTATGTGGTTTGGATTAAGGAATGCACCAAGTACGTTCCAAAGGTGTATGCAAGAAATATTTTCTCCTTACCTTACCTCTTTTATGCAAGTATATCTTGACGATTTTTCAATTTTCGGTAAGATGATAGCACACCTGTTCCATTTATGGTGCTGCTTTGAAAAGTGCAGAGAATACAGACTCTGTTTAAACCCAAGCAAATCCGTGTTTGCGGTTTCATGTGGAAAGCTACTTGGTCACATTGTATCTGCACAGAGCATACAAGTGGATCCAGATAAAATCACAGCTGTGTTAGAAGCACCTGTACCCACTACACCTAAGGAAGTAATGCGCTTTATGGGCCAAGTAAGGTGGCATGGTCGGCACTTGCGGTGGCTTGCTCATTTGGCAATACCATTGAACCGATTGATAACCAAGACCCCTTGACAATTTGATTGGACCCCGGACTGTCAAACTGCTTTTGATCGTCTAAAGGGATTACTAACACATGTTCCAATCTTACAGCCTCCTGACTGTGATCGCCCATTTCATGTATTTGTTGATGCTTCAGATATAGCAATAGGAAGCGTTCTAATGCAACAAACCGATAAGTGGTTCAGACCAGTGTACTATGAAAGTCGAAGATTAGCCCCTACTAAAAAGAATTACTCTGTAACAGAGAGAGAATGTCTAGGTCTAGTATATTCTGTCAAGAAATTCAGACATTATTTGTTGGGCCATAGATTTACTTTTCATGTAGATCATGCTGCACTTGTCTATCTAGTTCGGCAGCAGCATATAGGTGGTCGATTAGCTCGATGGGTTCTACTATTACAAGAGTTTGACTACGAAGTTATTCATCGGCCAGGCAGTTCATATGCCTTAGCAGATTTTCTCTCTCGCTTAGATTCCGGTGAAGCTCCGGTCGGTATAGATGACACAACACCGGCAATTTATATCTCTGAACCAACTAATGATGAAATTAAAGACCCACCTATGCCATCTACATATTATGATCAGATCTTGACCTTCCTCACTGATGGATACCTTCCTACTCAGACTTCTCCTGCAATACGAAGGAAAATTTTAGTTTTCAGTCGCCGATTTTGGTTGATTGCTGGGGAATTATACTATATAGATCACACTGGAGTTTTACTTTGTTGTATTCCACCACATGAAGCTAACTCAGTCATTAATTTGGCTCACTCAATTCCTTCCGCTGGCCATTTTGCTGCAGACTTAACACACCGGAAAATTCTGCAAAGTGGTCTCTAGTGGCCTACTATGTATAGGGATGTATCACAGTTTGTCAAACAATGTGATAATTGTCAGTGATCTGGACAGCCCTTGCAACGTCATCTTTTTCCTCTACAACCTGTCTTGCCATTAGAGCCTTTTCAGAAGTGGGGTCTAGATTTCATTGGCCCTATTACACCACCAGCAATCCTTAGTAATAATCATTATATTTTGACATGTACTGATTATGGTACCAGATGGGCAAAAGCCTGGGCTTTACGATCTGCCACAGCTGTTGCGGTAGCTAAGTGTCTACTGAAGGATGTCTTTCCATGTTTTGGCTTACCGCTCGAACTTGTTACAGATCAAGGCACTCATTTTGTCAACAATTTAATGAAAGTACTCACACATTCGTTTCAGGTCACACATAAACTTAGTTCACCATATTATCCTCGTGCAAATGGTTTGGCTGAGAGTACAAACAAAACTCTGTTGAATATGCTTCGAAAACTCATTTTAGAAGCACCGGAAAGATGGGATCAACTGCTACCTGCAGTATTATGAGCATATTGGACTACATACAAGGTAACAACAGGATTAACCCCTTTCAAACTAGCTTATGGATTAGAAGCAATAGCCCCGCTGGAGATAGTTATACCAAGTTTACGAGTAGCAGTCACTCAGAAACTGCTACCTAAAGAATCACTGTCATTTCGGTTGGATACACTCAAAGAATTAGATGAGCATCGATGGCACAGTTTTTTGACTATGCAGGAAGTACAGCTAAGACAAGCTCGAACACATGATCGATATCTAAAGACTCCAATTTTTTCGGTGGGGCAACTTGTACTCTTTTACAATGCAAAGTCAAATTGCTCTGCTGGCAAATTCAAGTTACGGTGGTTTGGTCCCTATCGGATTTTTGAACAAGTGGGCCCAATGACTTTTCGGTTGACTACGTTGACCGGAATTCCTCTTCCGAAAGTCATCAACGGTTCGAAGTTGCGGCCGTATCAACACACATCTAACCCACACTGAAACGTTTCACTTAGCGGCGTTTTTTTTGGCGTTCTCTTTTCTTTATTTTCTTTTCTTTTTTGGCATCTTAATAAAATAAGTCTGTAAATATCCGCATTTTGTTAACTAATTATGTCCACAGCCACCCTGCCCTTGCCAGCTACTCACGCATGCACACCAAAGTTAAGAATTATCATTTCAATACCGCACGATGATTAGTCATCCTTGAATGCTCTCCACTACAACGCATCTACTTAACCTTTTCTGTTTCGCCGAAAATCGCTATTGTGTTTGTGTGATTTTTGCTCTGTGTGTTTACCCTGTGCTCTGCGTGCTTGTGCTTACTGTCTTTGTGTGCGCCATGGAAGCTTTGGCTAACTATGCCGCCTTCTGTGATGGACTCCCTGCTGACGTAGGAGAGTTCTTGCACATTCATGGGCTTAACAAATTTGCTGAACTACCTTGGCATTCAGTGGAGCCCCACCCATTCTTCGCCCAGATCATTTGTGCCATCGCCAACACACCTGCCACCAAGCAGAGTTGGCCGATCACCTCCCTCCCATCCCGTACACTTATCACCTTCCAAGCTTTTGCAGAAGCGTTTAGACTCCCTTCGTAAGGTCGAGAAAACGGCCCGAGTCTACCAGTCGCACAAATGATAGAACTATTTCCTAGGTATTCCTCAAACGAGTATGCAATCCTGTGTCGACCAGAACCAGAAAGATTAGCCCTCCAATTCTTAGTAGCTATTCTCAATCTACAGAAACGCACCTATGGAATATCCTGTCCCTTCTACTCCGCCATAGATTTAGCTGCTCAAGAACCAATAAACTTCGCATCATTTTTCTTCCACCGCATTCACCGAGAGTATGTATCCATAATTAAACAGGTGAACAAAGGAGACATGCCAAGGTCCAGGTTGCCGCACATGTTGTCCTTTCTTTTTTTGGAAACACTAGCAGCACAACCACCACCCCGAGGGTCTGTTCTAAGACATGAGGAATCTGTACAATTATGGGACGATGAGGAAGAAGATGAAGAGGACCTAAACCAACTCTTCCGCAGAAAGAGGATCAGAATCAGTTCTTCTGAGAGCGAAGCACAGGGATCAGCCAAAGAAAACAAAGATGAAGAAGAAGCAAAACATGACAAAGAAACATTCCACGACACCACAACATCGATGCAGCATGAATCCTCCGCACAATCATCTTCCTAGGAGCAACAAGAACAGGAAAATCGTACTGAAGCCGACACAACTTCTACAGAAGAAGCATCCGAGCAATAGTCTGAAAGGGAACAGCAAGCAGATCAAGAACAAGTTGCTAAAGAAGTACTCGAAGAGCTGCTTAAAGCAGTTGACTCCACAGCCGAAGAAACTGCACAACACACCAAGGTAACACAATCCAATTCTGTTCTTCCTACTCCCCCACCGGAGCCGCCAATAGAGACCATTATCCCCATCCAACCCATTCACCCTGCCAAAACCGCTGACTCCTCTTCCTCATCCCCGAACTACTCACCACCCAACTCCCAACAACTCCTCACCACCTCCGCATCTCCACCTCGCCAACATCTCCCACTTCCTTCGATTCCCGTAATCTCTGAATTGGCAAACATGGGTCAATTGCTCATCAACCTATCACAGCAATTACCAATCCAAATGAGAGAAGTCACAGATAGCATCCAGAATGAGCTACAACACAAGGTGGACGTCCTGGAAGCAGACATCAAGCCCCTGCAAGAAGAGATAGATGCGGTTAAAGCCGAAAACCATCATCTCCAATCACAAATTACCCAACTCCAAGATCAACTTGCAGAACAACAGAAAATTGCTGAACAAAGAGATGTCGCACTAGTAGATCTCAACCAAAAGGACAAGCTATTAAGTGAAGCACAAGCCAAAAACAGTCAGTTGAAGATCGAGCTCAAGGATAAAGAACATGCCCGAATAGCATTAGGAAATCTATTGGAAGAGACCAGAGTCCAACTCAACAAACTGGTGCAGCAAAACAAAGAACAGTAGAGCCAAGCTAAGCTAACAGAAGAAGAACTTCAAAGGACAAAAGAAAATCTATCCGATGTTAACAATATGCTCAAGCATTATTTGACCAAGGAAGCTTATACATAGAAGCTAATTTGAGATCTCAGACACGAAAAAGAATCATACTCAAGAATAGTAAACTTTCAAATTCAAGAAATCGAAAGAAGAGAGAATCAAGTGGAAAATCAGAAGGAAAGAGTACAGAAGATGGAGCAACAGGTTGCCGAAATGAAGACATCTAGAGATGCGGCGCTGGCAAACGAATTTTACTTATAGGAAGCCTTTCTGCAGACCTAAGCGGAAATTTTTCTCAATGAAGCCATAGCTCTAAGTTCGGTACAAATAGATGCACAGTTAATAGAACCCGACACCCTAAAACAGTTATTAGAAACTCTAAAGAAAAAGATCGCCCGAACCTTTAGATTAGCTAAAAATATGTACTTAGAAGGTATTATAGAAGAGCAATAGTTTTGTAAAACCTACAGGTTCGAGTCCACCGTGCGTGCCAGAGTGTAAGCGGCCGCCGGATTGGGAATGTGTAACTGAATCTTGTTCGCACGAGTGAAAAGTTGTTACAAACAGTTTGTAAAAAAGTTATATAAATCAAAGAAAGATGCGCCAGTGACGGTTCCGTGATGGATCACCAGACTGTCTGTCTGTGTGACTGAGCGGGTCGTTACTATAGTGTATGTTTGCTTAATCTCCAGTATTCTAAGTTTCTTGTTCGTCTCGTGTCTTGCCTGCTGTCGACATCTGTTTCTGTTTGTTAACTTCATAGACGTTCGAGAGATCACCAGACTGTCTGTCTGAGTGATTGGTCTGTAGCATTTATGTGTGTATTGAGTCGAGTAATCCAGAGTATCTTGTTTCTGAGTGTTCTGTGTGTATCTGTGTTTCGACTTATTGGTTGTCTGATGGTATTCATTGCGGTTGTGAGTCTCAACTAGTTCGCGCATCAGGCTGTTTCTTTTCTTGAAATGTTTTGCAAATATGTGGCAAAGTTTGTGCAGACATGGTAACTCTTCTGGTATCCGTGTTATCTTGAGTTGTCTGTAGTATCTAGGTTCAGGACGGCAAAGTTTAAGCTACAGTAAAGATTCCCTCGATTGCGTACTGAATCTTCAGTACGGTGTATCTGAACACTGGGATTTCCTGTGTCTTCGGATATTGGACGGAGTGTGGTATCCATTCTATGAAGGTTAAATGAATAATCTTGTTCTGATATGTTCAGTAAGTTTATGTGTAGATGCAACATAGCATCTTAGCGTATTCGGTACACGTGGTTGAGCTAAGACTGTGAACGGTAATGTCTAAGTACAGCAGATTTTTGATAGAGCTCTCAGCATTAGTATATTGCTGGGTGTGAGCAGTGAGTTTGGGAACTAAGTACAGGGCCTATGTCTAATAGACCCCTTCCACTCCCAAGAACCCAAGAATCGCTTAAACGCACTTCTGACAGTTAGAAGAATAAACAGTGTTTAACAATATATATGTGTGTTTGTGTTTGTGTGTATGCATATGTATGTGTGTGTATGCATATGTATGTGTGTGTATGCATTTAAGCATGTATGTATGCATATGGATGTGCATTATGCATGCATGTGTGTGTATGTGTGTGTATACATGTATGTTTGTATGTTTGTATGTATGTATGCATATGCATATGCATTTGTATGCATGTATGTGTATGTGTGTGTATGTCTCTCTACATGTGTGTCTCTATGCATATATGTGTGTGTATGTGTCTATATGTGTGTGTGTATGTGTGTGTATGTGTGTGTGTATGTGTGTGTATGTGTGTGTGTGTCTATGTGTGTGTGTGTGACTATGTGTGTGCCTATGTGTGTATATATGTGTGTACCTATATATATGTGTTATATGCATGTGTATGTGTGTGTGTGGATGTGTATGTGTAAGTGTGTATGTGTGTGTGTGTATGTTTGTTTATGTGTATGTGTGTGTGTGTGTGTCTATGTGTGTATTTGTGTATGTGTGTGTGTGTCTATGTTTATGCATGTGTCTACGTGTGTATATATGTGTGTGTGTATGCATGTGTATGTGTGTACGTAAATTACTATGTATATGTGTGTGTATAAATCTGGGTGTTTATGTGTGTATGTGTCTATGGGTCTATGTTTGCGTATCTATATGTATGTGTGTTTGTGTGCATATACATGTGTATTTGTGTATATATGTTTGTATGCATGTGTCTGTGTGTGTGTGGAAATGTGTGTGGATGTGTTTTTGTGTGTGTGTTTTTAAGTGTGCATGTGTCTAATATGTGTGTGCCAATGTGTGTATGTGTGTGTATGTCTATGTGTATGTGTGTGTTTCTATGTGTGTATATGTGTGTATGCATATGTATGTGTATGTATGTGCATATGTGTATGTGTGTGTATAAATTTGCGTGTGTATGTGTGTGTGCATATCTTGCTTCAGGGGATGTGTGTGTGCTAGTACCGTGTTGATCTCTCTCTCTCTTTCCCTCTCTCTGTCTCTCTCGTCCTAATCCCGACACATTTAATCGATTTTCTTTTTAACATTCCAAAGCATCGCTTATGCGATGCTCTAGAAGACCAAGGCATCGTGTATGCAACAATTTAGCATCATAGGTAGTTTGCTAAAGTCCTTAGAAGCATCACTTACTCACGATGCTCTTTGCCACGCATATCTTTAGCATCACATAAGCAACATTGGCATCGTTTATGTGATGACAAGTCTTTTCTTTTTTAAATAAAGTATAGGCTCGTAAGGCATGGGATGCTAACGCCGCATAAGCGTTGAAACCCGCTTTTTTTCGATTCGGGGGCATCGCTACCCCCCCCCCCCCCCCCCCCGCCCCCCCATTTCTAGTAGTGTACCGTTCGAAGACTTATAAGCTCTTTCCATTAAAGCATTCTACTCATCTAAGCTCTACTGTTATAGCGGTCATGTGAGCTCTATTTATTTTCTTTAAGTGTTAGGCATTCAACCCTTGTTTCCAGAACTTAATATATGAAGTATTCAACAAGTAGCTCCTCTGGACACATGTGATGTTATGAAAAACCTTCTTCAGATATGCTGCCGACATTAAACATGGATCGTGCTATATAAGTTAAGTACGATCGTTCATCAAACATTGATCTTGTAACCTAATTTGTAGTGAGGAAAATGAGGTCTGACTCTGACAATGGTAGTATTTCATTGTAACGGATACATTACAATGGTACTGTTTCATTACAGCGGATACATTACAATGGTTGTATAATTATATGACAATGCGTTGTAACACACAATGCGTACAGAAAGCTCCCACATAATACGTTGGCACCTATGGTCTTGGATCTCCCTTTCATAGCCCGCCTTCTCTTTCATTTTGACCTATCCCATAACAGATTATGTACTTGCTGTGGGCGAGGACTGGAATGGCATCGCTCACTTCGTCTACGGACTCTACGATGGCAGTATCTGCATTCCCAGCTGATTTAGCCGTCGCTGATGCGCAGCCAACGACTGCTTTGTCGATCTCTTCGAACTGCCCGCATGTCAGACCGGCGGCAGCGTCAGTCGCTGGCGTCCCCACTGCCATAGCCGCCGTTTCTCCAACGTGATGAACTACTGTTTCCTGGGCATGCTTGGCGGTATAGGATGCACAATCCTTCACAGCATTATTAAGATCATCTACTTGACCCAACGTGACACCGCCGGCAACAGATGTTGCAGCTGTTGCAATCGCTCCTCCGACAGTTGACACTTGTTGACCCATCTGCTCGTCGAGGGGCGTAGCAACCGTCAATCAACACTAGTATTGTTATGAAATGGCGCTATAGAATGTGTAATTGTGTGTGAGAGAGAGAGAAAGAGAAAGAGAGAGCGAGAGAGAGAGAGACAGCGCTTGGGGATGGATGAGAATCTATTGGCTCTTAAAGAGCTCACGCAGGTGCAGTCATGAACTAGCTTTGTAATTGCATCTCATGAAGGGGCCCTGTAACATCTCTTGGCTTGACCCTGCACATCCGCCGACATTAGCTCTTGAAAGTGGGGACTTGGCCATGAACATTGTAACTGCTCTTGACTTGACTCTCGTACATCTTACTATTTTTTTCATATAAATCAAACTTTCTTCATCACAAGGAAAAAGGCCACGATGTCTCAAGCGTATACCCTATTGAACAGAATTTACTAGAATTGGTTATGAATGGATGCATAAGAAATTTATCGTATATTTACTGATAACTGCTTCTAGCATACACGGTCTTTCAGAGACTTAATAAACCATATGCAAGTAAAATTGAAAACACTGGAGTCCCCTTTCCTGATTGAGAGCATGTGAAAGTGAAATTGAAAACTTTAAATGATTGGATTCCCCTTTTCTGATTGAGAGCACGTCAAATAAGATGAGGATAAATCAAGTTCTCCTTTCCTCCTTTAAATTACATCTCATAAGGTCATCACGATAAAAGGAAAATTACATCTCATAAGGTCATCATGATAAAAGGACAGATAGATAGATAGATAGTTAAGTTAGTACACATTTTTATTCAGTGATAGTTAACCATCTTCTTATTTATTAGATCTCGAATAGAAACCATCCAAATATGTAAACTATTGTCATTTTGTGTCAATAAAGAATTGCTTAATAGACACATTTGATAGAATGCATGGTTGTACTTAGTTATTGATAACCTCTCTATATTTTCCAAATAAAAGCATGAGTAAAACTCTAAAACTTGCAACATTACGAAGCATTATAGTAAAACATTTAAAAACATGAGAAACATAAACAAAAACAAAAAAACATTGCGAAGGATTAAACATTACAATGGATTCATGAAAATGGTAGCATTTCATTATAACGGATACATTACAATGGTAGTATTTCATTACAACGGATACATTACGATGGTAGTATTTCATTACAACAGATACGTTACAATGGTAGTATTACATGACATTTCGTTCTAAGAATCAAACTCCCACACAAAGCTGCCGTACAAAAAGGACAACGGATATATTACAATGGTAGAATTTCATTTTCATAAATTAATGCGTTCTAACAATAAAGCTTAGTGATACTGTTCATTGGCACCGATAACATCTGATAATATCCCCTGCTCTTGTGAGATAAGGAGGATCTCATGCATAATATGCCTTTTCTTGTACAATTACAACTTGAAAGTTAAAGCATGGGGAAGTAGGCCCCCGCCGAATTTCCATTTGAAAAAAAACATATTCATCACTTATCAATAGCGTAAAAGTGTTTTGTTTAAAAACAACCAAAATTAATACTGAAGTTGATTTATAACGTTTTTCATTTACGAGCTCTTTAGGAAATATTTGCATAATAGCTCCAACCTATTATACTATGGATGATTGTCACTAAGAATCAGAGAATCGTGGACCGACAAATCAAGAATTCAAGACTAATATACATCGAATTTTTGTGTTGGAGCACAATATCACCCTATAGTAAATCAGCCGTTTCATATTTGTAAATAAAAGGGATTATACAAACACTCAGAATCACATAATCACAAGCATGCACATTCGAAGAGTAGGCACTGCTAAATCAATTTGAGTGATGAAAAAACATTCAAACAAAATAGATTACATCATACGGATGAAAGAACAGCTCCGCAAACATTTAAGTGAAGGTATAGTATTAAAAGAAACTTACAATGTTGGTGTTCGACGCTGCTGTCCAGGTGGTTGGGCCTCTTGCCTCTTGAGGCAAGGGCGAGGGTTTAACCCCCATTAGTAGCATTTGTGAGAGACATACATTTTCTAAATGATCATGGAAATCTTGAACTGCTTCTCTTCTATCTGTGCTTGAAAACACTGAAGAGTCATCCATGAACATGCGCAGAGCGATTGTTAACCACTTGCCCAACATCAGATACATTGTTCTATTAAATGAAGCTGGTGCATTTTTCAAGCCAAGTGCCATGTGGGTGTAGACATAAGTGCCCCATGGAGTAATGAAGGTTGTTTTGTCCCGATCATTAGGATGGATCACTATCTAATTGTAGCCACTAAAACCATCTAGGAAGCTATACAAAATGTGTCTGGCTATTTCTTCAAGTACTTGCTCTATGAAGGCCTGAGGAAATCCATCTTGAATAGTTACTTTATTCAAGGCACGAAAATCAATGTAGACTCTTATTTTTCTGCTATTTTTCTTGGGTACAATAACCATAGAAGAAAGCCACCTGGAATGTTCTACTGGAACAATTATACCTACTTCTTCTAGTTTTGTAATTTCCAAGTTTACCGCCTCTGCATACTTTGGATTGAGTCGATATGGCCTACTTCTTGGAGGCACAACTCCCTCAACTAAGGGTATTCGGTGTAATCCAAGCTCTTCTCATATCCTTGTCAAATATTGACAATGCGAAGACATTTTTATAAGCAAAAAGTAAAGAAGTTAACCTTCTGTAGTAAAGGGGGATAATGCCATAGCGAAGAGGCCAAGTGGACTACTTGAGGGTTCTCTTCATCTCTTAGATTTACTTCTTGAACACGTATTTAAGGACTCGTCTTACTTGAGAAATCATCCCCACTATATTTAGGAGTGGAATTTAGCTTATACTCTGCAATATGTTCTCTAGTCCACCCTTGAGGTATATCTGAAAAGGGGAGATCTTCTCTGCATTCAGGCTCATAACTTTCCTTCCTTGATACTTCTATATTTGATGCCCCTTCAAGTTTGTATTCCAGTGCAAGCTATCATTCTCGAACTCCTTATGAACTTCATGGCCTTTTTTGCAACTCATTCATCTACAACTCCTTCATCTACAACTTCTTTCTCTATCTCATTGATTTCCACCACACAACACTTTGTACTTTCCATCATCCAATTCAATAATGTATCTTCATCTTGGGGTAAAGAGGGCATTACCTGAGTGTCCACAGTATTCCCATTAGTTTTCCCTAAGTCGAATCCTTCTTCCAAATGTAGTTGCAGTTGGCTATTGGTTTTTATTGAGATCCATAGTTTGCTTCTCCCCTAATCTTGCAAAGCTTTTGCTTGCCTTAGTGAAGACCTTCCCAAGAGCAAAGGGTAAGAAGTCTCCTATGGAAGTGCAATAACAACAAAATCTAGAACAAAGTGACAACCCTATACTATCATCAGTAGCTCTTCAATAATGCCAATTGGCGCATCCCGATGTTGATTTGTTAGTGGAACTGTGAATGGTGCCATCTTCATGGGGTTCAAATTCAGTTTTCTCATTGTGAAATTAAGCATCAAATTGATGTTAGAGCCTCCATCTATGATCACACCTATAAGAGCTTCATCGTTTATAAAAATAGATAACCTTGAGCTTTGGTAGTGTGCCAGGGGTGCAGGGGGAATATCAACCATGAAACCATCTATGCTAGGTGGTTGGCTCAAGTGAGCAGAGTGTGTAATATTTAATAAGTCACTCCTTATTTTTGAATCCATCTTTATGAGTTCATACAAACTAACCTTGTGATGAATACCTTTCAAGGTCTACTGAATGTTTACCACATGTGTATCTTCTTGGAGACTTGTTGGTTGCTCTCTTAGTGAAGTAGCCATCCTTTCATAAGCTCCTTCAATGTCTGCTTGGCCCTTCCATCCCGTCTTATTTTCCTCCTCCCTATCATGGAGTCCTTGTTGTTCCTCTCTACAGGTTGCTTGCGCTTGTCTGGCTCTAGTCATCATGGGCATTGAAGAAGATGAAATAGCATAAGATTGTGTGATCATGCCTTCTACTTGTGGGGAGACTGCAATCATGTGAAATGGAGCAAGGTGGCTTCTTGGGCAATCTTTGGTATAGTGATCTTGAGCCTCTCGACAATGCTGACAAGGAGGTGCATCTTCTGGAAGGGAACACCTATTTAGCATATGGTCATACTCACCACAGCGATAACACATCAATGGCCTATTATATCTAGGCTTCATTGGACGATTCTCCTCTCTATTAGGTGCATTTGAAGTACTAGCATAATATGAATCCAGAGCTTGAGGGTTACCTCGTTGTTGTGTATCCTTGAGGTAGTAACAGTTTGTAGCTTCATGGCCATACTTTCCACAAAATTGACAACTTACCGTGTTAGGACAATTAGCATTGGAATGTCCACTATTGTTACATATTGTACACCAAATCTTCCTTCTTATATTCTGAGTGGTCCGCAAATCTTCATCATCAATGTGACTCGATGACAGTGGCAAGACCTTCTCTTCTTGGTGATTTTGCTACATTCTGAATGCCTCCAATTCTTTCCTCAGTTGCCCAATAGGGTCTAGTTCTACTGCATGATTTGGTTGTGTATCCCCTTCAAAACGTTGCCTAGCTTCATCAATGCGTGACGCCACTACAACAAAATCATTAAGGGTTGCATCCAATCTAAGAAACTCACGTAGCTTCTGCTGAGATGACCTAGGCAGAGATTTTTCTATCTATTTTTTAACCATGAAATCACCTGGAGCATGTGGTAGATGTCCAACAAGTGCTTTTGTCCTAGTGTGAAGTTCGTGAAAGGATTCACCTTATCTTAGCCTTAGGTTCTCTAGCTGATCTAGAGCTCTTTCTGAGGAGTCACTTGGTCGAAATGTCTATGAGAATACCCTCTTCAGAGCCTCCTATGTATTAACCCTACCATTTTTCAGCAAGGCCTTCGAACATGGATGGGAAGAGTACCAACACTGCATCCTTTCTATTCTGCAGACCTCGTGGTGGCATAAGGAGATGAATCTTCTCATATGATCATTACCATCATCATAAGTTTGTCCCTTAAAGGTAGGAAACTTGATATTGAGTCTAGAGAGTAAATGAGAGAGATCCTCCACTGGCACTGGTGTTTCCTCTGACGTATCTAAGGACAACTCTAATGTTCTCCTATGCTTTTCCTTTGATAGCGGTGTCACACCCAAATGAATAGATAAGTTCAAGGAGGGTAGAGGAGATCTAGGTTTACTATTCGAAGGTAAAGATTATGTTTTAAAGCTCCTATGTACATGAAGAGGCTACTTATCTACTCAAGTATGGGTCATGTACCTACTTGCAAGATGCAATAGGGCAAAATCAATAGAAAAGGATTATTTACCATGATAAGGGCCTCTCACAGAGATGCAAGAGTCCCATCGGGCATGCCAAACTATAGAGGTGGTACTGGGGTACCTACTTTTAATAGGAGTAGGCAAGATGCACTTCCAGTACTTCGCCTACTCAAGAAAGGTTCTCCTGAGGGAAGTATACCCTTTAACATTTCTGTGAGCAGTGCGATCGCAATAGTTGCACAATATTGTAAGTGCTCAGAGAGAAGATTAATGAAAAATGACAATAGTGAAAAACTAAACCACTCCTTAGTTCGAATAGATGATTAAATTATAGGTGAAGCAAATGCTCTAAAAATTGATGCTCTGGGCTAACGTGCCATTTCAGAACTAACCAAAATCAATACAAGAGATCCATCCAATACATACAATGAACACAACTAGATGAAGACTTGCACTGATAAGTACAAAGATATGAAGACTTGCTCTAAGGGAGAGAGCACGGAAATACCATTGAATCACACTAAATGACAAAACCAAGCCGCTTCTTCACACTATAGTGCTATTTGCCATCCATTCAGAAGCCCACACTCTGCATCCTCACCATAGAGTGATCTTCTAGCCATAGAGTGCAAAGAAAGGACCAAAAGAGATGTCGGAGATAAGCTATGTCCAATGAGTACTATTCCATTGCTTTTATAGGCTCCAATAGACCAAGAGAGCCTTGCGGATTTCCCACTGAGTATACGTTGATTGATTGCCCCAAAATTGGAGGGATAGATCAAATATGGTACTGGCCACTAGCTTTAAATTAAATCCTCAAAAATAGGGCTGAGGTTTCCTTCTTAACAAAACGTGGACTAGACATCTAGGTTCATTTATGAGTTCCTAAACAAATATCATGGGATCCTCCTTACATGCCACCCACGATAATGTAATGACCATTTGAAGCACATCCTTCATATAATTCTTATAGTAGCTTTTGACCATCTGATCACGAAAGAAATCATCTTCTGATGCCATGGAAGCTCCAACATCATCTTTTGCCTATCTTACATATTGAGTGGTGGGAGGCAGTGGGTGGTGTGGGTAGTGTGGGTGTGGGTGGTGGGTGGTGGGTCATGGGTCGTGGGAGCTGTGGGTGCTGTGGGAGGTGTGGTAGGTGTGAATGGTGTGGGTGGCCATGGGTGGTGTGGGTGGTGTGGGGAGTCGTGGGAGGTGTGGGGTGGTCGTGCATGGAGTGGAGGGAGGTGTGGGTGGTGTGGAGAGTGGTGGGAGGTGCGGGAGACTATGGGGGAGGAGAGAGGCATGGGGGTTGCGGGGTTGCGAGGGCTGACTGTGGGGAAGAGAGAG
>CM035430.1:134674561-134732061 GCA_020310875.1 Ceratopteris richardii | reverse complement strand
GCCCCTTTAGCTTCAAAATGATCAGAAGTAATCACTTATGTGCTTTGAAACATGATCCTCTAATCAATGCATCAAAACAGATGAGTATAGAGTTGAACCAAGATCATAGACTTGCTATTTTAGTCTCTACACATATTAAATAGAATGAACACTGCTCTCAAGTTGCTAGCAATCAGCCAAATTTCTTTTGGTGGTATCTAACTAACTTAGATAGCTACGCATCATGAGCTATGTCAATAAAAAAGATGAACTACACACTGAGAATGATTCTTAGCAATTTAGAAGACTTGCTTAACATTTTCAAGGTGCTTCAATATGTAGACTAAAGAGCAAAGATATGAAGATATCTCATGATTGAAAGAAGCAATAACAATGAAACTTTGTACCTATGAACGAGATAGTATACTAAATCTATAATACTTTAAATCACATGAAAGTATTAATCATGCACTGAGAACAAGCTCTGAGAAGTTCACTATTCTCAGATAATCATATTAGAGAAGTGAAGTAGAGAAGTAATCAATGTATATGTACTAGATCACATAGAAATACAATGACATTGGCAATATTCAATTGCACAATGTGAAGGTAGTGATGGAGCTATGGATTGAGCTCACTAATCACAAAGAATCCCTCTGAAATGATGTCATAGTTGGGCTCGAATCTTGCGAGTTTTCTTATCCACTTTTATGATTGAGGTTTGAGCAAAGCTTTGAATTCAAATTCAAATTCTCACCATAAAGTGAGTCCTAAACTATAGGATTTATTCTTTGATCAATAAGCTACCAAGTAACCTGAGATTTGATTTCTCCTAACTCTGAGTGAGAGTAGTGCACTAAACATAGGGACTTGTACAAAAATAAAAGGTAAAGATACTTTTACAATGGAATAGTCATATGTGACTTTATGTGATACATGCCAATTATCCAAGTATGTAGACTTGGAATCGTTTGTACCCATAGATTCCCCTCAATCCTAACATGCTTGATCTTCAATGTTCCTTGGTTTCGTGTAATCCAATCATCATCTTGAACTTGTTCATCTTAGTTCCATCCAAAGACTTTGTGAGCATATCTACACATTGCATATGTGTTGATACATAGGAGGATTGGATATCCTTGATAATTAATTTTTCTCTTACATAATGATATTTGACTTCAATGTGCTTAGTCCTTTCATTATATACAAGATAAGTAGCCAAATGAAGTGAACTAGTGTTGTCTCCAAAAATCACAGGAGTATGAGAATGTAACCCCAAATCTGTGTAGAGTAGTTTGAGCCACATAGCCTTTTGTGTTGCATTTGCTAAGACTCTACATTTTGGCTCTATAGGTGGCAATGCCATAGTTGATTCCTTCTTTGATGACCATGATACAAGCTTTGAACTTGGAAAAGTAAGTAGTAAGAAGTGTTCCTCGTATCATCCTCAGAGCCATCCCAATCTGCATCAGAAAAGATCTTGATATCCAAATCAGAAGTAACTAGATAAAATTGCCCTTAATTTATGGTACCCTTTAGGAATTTTAAGATCACCTTAGCACCTTCCAAGTGATTTTTTCTTGATTTACGCATAAATTGTCTTAATGTAGTTACTCCATAACATATGTCAAGTCTTGTTAGGTTTGCATAATTAAGACTCCCAACAAGCTTTTGGTAGCCTATAATATCTTCAAGAAGTTCTCCCTCATTGGAACTAAGTTTATGATTGAGTTCCATGGGTGTACGTGCAATTTTAATGTTCTCCATTTTGAATTTAGCCAACATATCATGAATGTACCTCCGTTGAGTAATAAAAACACGAGAATACGTGTATACAAGTTCTAATCTAAGAAAGTATGTTAACAAACCAAGGTCATTGATCTTAAACTCTTCCATCATCTAAATTTTGATTTGCTTGATGGAAATTGCATCATTCCCTATAATACTAATGTCAACCACATAAACACATAAGTAAATAAATTTTGAGATAGTCTTCTTTATGAGCAAAGAAGAATCTACTTTGCTACCAACAAATCATTGATCCTGCAAATATGTGATAAGCTTGTGGTTCTAAAATCTAGGAGCTCGTTGTAAACCATAGAATGCTTTCCTTAGTGTCCATACATAGTTTGGTTTGTCCTTGTCTTCATACCCTAGTGGTTGAGCTATATAAACTTCTTTTGAGATCTATCCATTTAACACCTAACTCATATAGGTTCCGATTCATTGAAGCAACAATACTTACCAAAAACCTGATTGTTGGCATCTTAGGCATAGGTGAAAAAGGGTCCTAATAATCCACTCCATGGGTTTGAGCAAACCCCTTTCCCACTAGCCTTGTTATATACCTATTTATAGAACCATCTGAATTCTTCTTGATTTTATATATCCATCTAGATCATATTAGCTTCATGCTTTGCTTCTTGGGAACAAAATCCCAACTATTGTTCACCTCAAGTGCTTCAATTTCTTCCTCCATGGCTTCTCTCCATTCTTTCTTCTCATTGGTTTCCTCAAATGAAGAAGATTCTTCTATCATAGAGTCTTTAGTCATGTAGAGAGAATGCTTGTTGGGTAATGATGTGTCATAGCCATACCTTATGGGTTTTTTTATGTTGGAGTCAATATCATATGGTCCAACAATGACTAAAGTATAGAGTTTCTCAAAAAGAAAGCAAAACTTGTACTATTCTTTCTACATACTACAAGAAAACCATGTTGGCAACGTGGATAGAAGAACGTGTTTTCAATCAAGCAACACGGGTTCAAATCGTAGCACCTACATCACGGATGACTTGGCATAACTTTTCCTTTGTAGCTTTTATGAAAAAGCTTACGGACGGTGATGACAGTTCTCGTGATAGAACAAGAGTTTCATGGAATCTGACATCGAACGTAGTTTTTTGAGTTATGCTTTATTAAGGGTCACTTAGTTAAGATGAGTGAGATTAGAATTAAGATTGAAGACTAGTTGGATGGGTCTTCTAATTATCCCTTGTGGAGTTTCATGATGGTGAATATTTTAGTGACAAAGGATTTATGGAGTATCATCAATTGATCCTTAATAAGACCTAGACGAGAAGGCAAAGAAGGAGCCACAACAACTTGAAGAGGTACTTAAATTACTATTATAGAACCAACTGAAGAAGAGGTGTTACATGGAGTACAACTTATGGCCCTTAGCAACAGGTGTGAACCACCTCTTAGCCTTTTAAAGTAGAGTACTCACTTGAGTGCCAAGTGGCACCCATATGAGAGGCCATGGGTCATACTCTTTATGGATTCCTAGAGAGAGAGAAATAAAGGAGGTACCATGCGGCTGCACAGATGGACAAACTTCAGTCTCTATGCTTGTTTGACGCACGTGCACTCTGTGAGTGGAAGCCTCCTCAAGTTATGTGCCATGCTTCCCCCCCCCCCCCCCAAAAGTGAGGGGAATCATTAGGAGTACACACCAAGAGAGTACTACATTGGTATCGGAGCCATCTGATGGCTGACAGAGTCAGTTGACAGGAAAGCCCACGAAGCCCAAGACTGGACAAGCGATGGGAGTGCACATGCAGCAACCGAAGGCGTCTTCCCTCCTCCCCTCCTCTTAGATGCTAGTAAGAGGTATGAAGCCTTCCTTATATACTTAGTTTCCTCCTCCTACAGCCCCTATGTGGGATAAGTGGCTCCCCGGACGGCCAAGACCAAGCTCAATATGGGAAAGATTTTGTGAATTTTCTTGAAGTTTGAAGGACAAAATTGATGCTATGGATGAAGATGTTGGTAAAATAAGGATCCATACATGTATTATGGGATGTCATGGGTTTCTCTTGAAAAGTTTCAATTCCTCAGTTTTGAGCTTCTCAAAGTTATCCATCCATGAAGATGAGCTTTTTCACTTCCCATTTGTGACATACCCGGCTTCTCCGCACCATAGCTTCCTCATACGATATCCAATTTCAAAAATCTTGGTCACCTCACGAAGCTACACCCCTAAGCTTTGCTAAAAGACCATTGACGTTGGATTTGAACGAGATTTGGTCAACCAAAATCTCTCTGCAGCGCTTCAGCAAGAACTAGGGGGCCACTCCCAAGCCTAGTTTTTAATCATCCGATGTCCAAATTCAATTTTTTCACTTGGGATAGCTTCAAATTTTTGAAATACAGGTGCTGGGCTGCATTTCTTGGAATGTCAAATCTCAGAAGTTGCTCAATTTTACTCAATTTTCCCGGTTGGGGCTATTGCTACATGGTTTTGGCGTTGTTTTTTATGGTTTTTGGTGTTTAGAACCTTCACGGACCAACCGAACATTTCCAATTTTTGTTTGGGCCTAGTAAGGGTTTAAAATCAATGACCTAAAGCTTCAAGGATCACTTGGATTTGGCTTCCGCATCTTTATTTTGTAGTAGGGAAGTGCTCTTGTGATATATTTCTCTTCTTCTTGCATATTTAAGCTTTAATTCCATTCATTTTCGTATACTCTAGTTAGCAAACGGGGAAGGGGCAAGAAGTAGAAGAAAACTTAGAAGAGAAAGAGCCTAAGCAAGAGGAATATACTTATGAGGAAGTTTTAAATGAGTTTGTCACTCGTGACCAAGTCATAGACTTGAAATAACAAACCCTTAAATTAGAGAGAGATCTTGGTAGCATCATATCTTTCATACAACAACTTAAGTCTCAAATGATCTCACTTGAGAGTAGTGTCACCTCTTTCCTAGCTAGGAAGGAAAGAGAAACCCCTCCAATTCCTCTAGAAATTACTAGGAAAGATACTTCTCTTCCTAGTAAGCATAAAGGAGAGAGCTCTAGGGAAGCTCCCCTCCTGAAAGACTTGAACCCACCTACCTTTAGGAGGGATGATTGAGATAGGAACAAGGATGCAATCTACCCTTTTTAGAAAAGTGGCATGATTTTCATCAATTGAAGGGCACCCCACCATAGTACTGTGTGCTAGAGGCGAGTCTCTCCCTCGGCCCACATGCTTACAAGTGGTGGATGAGTCTTAAGGAGGCAAACTCTATCCCTACTAGCTGGACTCCGTTTGAAACTCTTTTTCTAAAAGAGTTTCTTCTTGAGAATGAGAAGGAGAGAAATTGGGATGAGTGGGATAGGATTACACTGAGAGGTAGGCCTCTTACAGTCTACCTATCCCACTATAGAAAGATCATTTTGAAACATAAGGGCTTAGATGAGTTTTAGAAGACTAGAGGGTTTGTTTGCAGCTTAGATAAAGCCATAAAGAGGGAAGTCAGAAGGAATGCACCCAAAACGTTTGAGGAGGCGATCAAGTATGCAAAGATCTATGAGGACCATAACTGTCCTCAATATAATTCTATGGAGACGGATCAGCCCCTTAAGCCTCTTAGTATGACTAAATTTAAAAAGAAGTTTCCTTTTCTGAAAAACAAAGTTTTTAGCAAAATACAAAGATCACAAGGGCCTAGGTTATCCACAGATCAGTTTGAGAGGGCCAGAAGAGAGAACCTATGCTTTAGGTGTTTATCTCCTAGCCATTCACAGTGGAACTGTCCACTCAAGAAGGTGAAGAAAAGAAGAAGGGACCAGAGTTTAGTACGGCCCCTGAAAAGGGCAAAAAGGCAGTCCACCTAGTGTAGACCCTTCCTATTCATGGTAGCTCTAGCTGCAAGGGAGTGGAGGTGATGCATGAGGATATAGGACACACTTGTTTGATTCAATAATTATGGTTACGGCAGTTTGGACCACATGACCTAGTTAAACTACATGGTAGTGTATATGAGTCTAGCGTACAGGTCATGATTGATGACTCTGCCACTCATAATTCTATAAATTATGCTTTGGTCAAGAAGTTAAATATTCCCCAACAACCTAGTGCACATAAATACATTTTATCTATGATGCAAGGGCAAGATATGAGGATATGAGATACTATGGTATCCAATTTGGAAGTCAAAATGCAAGACTATATAGATTATATGGATTTCCAAATTATGAATATGGAGAGTATAGACCTAGTCTTAGGAAGAGAGTGGCTATGGGGGTTGGGAGACACACTTAAACGCAATTATCAAAACAACACACTTGAATTTGAAAAGAATGGAAGTAAAGTTTGTATTCAGGGAGAGAGAGATGTACCTAGTGCACCTCTCATTTCATCACTAGAGTTGTATAGTTTTTGTTATTCTTAGCATGTATAGGAGATGTTTTTATTGTATAGTCATGATATGGAGCATTGTAGAGACAGCTCATCTGATGTATATTTTCATGCTAGGAATGTAAATATGGATAGGACTTTCTACTATTCTTTTTTGCAAGAGTGTGTGGTTAAAAGCTTTAAGGATCTTATGTTTGAGTATAGAGACGTTTTTCCCACTGACTTACCTAGAGGGCTACCACCTGAGAGAAGGGAAATTGGCCATGCGATTTAGGATGTTACTAACACTAACCCTATTTGTAGGCCACCTTATAGGCTTAGTGTTTCTCAGCATGAGGAGGTTGAGGGGCAGTTGTAGGATTATTTAGATAAGGGCTTCATTAAACCTAGTAACTCATCTTGGGCATTGCCAATGCTCCTAGTTAAAATGAAAGATGGCTCTATGAGATTATATATAGACTATAGAGCACTTAATAAGGTAACTATCAAAAATAGGTTTCCAATGCCTAGATTGGAAGATCTATTTGATCAGTTACATCAAGCTAGGTACTTTACCAAGCTTGAACTTAGATCAAGATAATATCATATCAGGATTAGGGTAGAGGATGTCCCTAAGACTGCATTTAGGACTAGATATGGGCACTATGAGTTTTTGGTGATGCCCTTTGGTCTCACCAATGCTCCTGCCACTTTCATGAAACTCATGAAAAGTGTTTTACGACCTTATCTAGGACACTTTGAAGTATACTCTCTGGATGACATTCTAATCTATAGTGCATTAGAAGAGGAGCACTTCGAACACTTGAGGAACGTATTTCAAGTTCTAAGGGAAAATTCACTCTTTGCAAAGGAGTCAAAGTGTGAATTTTTCAAGACACAATTTAGATACCTTGGGCATATGGTCTCTCAAGATGGAATCCAGATGGATCCTAAAATGGTAAGGGCTATTATGGAATGGCGACATCCAAGGAACTTGGAAGAGATGTAGATCTTCTTGGGTTTATCAAGTTTCTATCGAAGATTCATCAAGAATTATGTCAAGATTGTTGTCCCGATGATGGAACAGCTTAAAGGGAAAGGGAAAGCCTTTCATTGGGGAGACCAATAGAAGCAAAGTATGGAGAAATTGAAAGCAACAATTGCTACGGCTCCACTTTTACATATAGCAGATCCCAACAAACCATTTATGGTTGAGACTGATGTGAGTGATTTTGTGGAGTTCACCAAATCCTAGAGTATATCCTTCGAGCATATGTGAATTGAAGGCAAACTAGATGGAAGAGTACTTACCTAGAGTAAAGTTTTCATATAATAGTGCCAAGCACTCTTCCACTAGGCATAGTCCATTTATGCTTATGTATTGGTTTCAACCAAGAGCTCCTTATGCAGTAGGCTTGCAGAATGAGAAAGTTCAAGCTGCAAAGGACTTCTTGGAAGAGATGAATGATATGCTTAGGCTTGCTCAGGAAAGCATTAGGAGAGCTCAGGATAGGGCTACAGCCTATGCTGACCCTCAAAGGAGAGATATTAACTTTTAGGTAGGAGAGCAAGTCTATTTTAGAGTTTCTTCTAGGTATGAAACCATGAAGATGGGACCTTGTCCAAAACTATCTCCTAGGTATTGTGGACCTTTCCAAATACTTAAGAGAATAGGAGAGAAATGGATGAGAAGTGACTTGTATAAAGAGTGTGTAGAAAAATGGAAAGATAGTTCACAAGATAGTGCTACATGGGAGCGGGTTAGCACCCTTTAGAGACGGTTTTCCAATTTTAGATTACCTTCCCAAGGGTTTTCTTAAGGGGAAGGATATGGGGAAACAACATGGAGACATGAACATGTATTTCTATACATGGGGATATAGTGGGAGTGGTGTCCTATTATTTCTCTCCTTCTAGCAGACCTTCCAATACCATTTTGAAGGACAAAAATGGAGTTAAGGGGAAGGAAATTGTTACATGGAGTACAACTGATGGCCCTTAGCAAGAGGTGTGAACCACCTCTTAGCCTTTTAAAGTAAGTACTCACTTGAGTGCCAAGTGGCACCCATGTGAGGGGCCATGCATCATACTCTTTATGGATTACTAGAGAGAGAGAGAAATAAAGGAGGTACCATGCGGCTAGGCAGATGGACAGACTTCAGTCTTCGTGCTTGTTTGACGTGCGTGCACTTTATGAGAGGAAGCCTCCTCGAGTTATGTGCCATGCTTTCCCCCCCAAAAGTGAGGGGAATCATCAAGAGTACACACCAGGAGAGTACTACAAGAGGTTACCACTTCAACATCCAGGGTCACTGCTAGGTCTTTACCTAAAGTTCCTCCTACTGAAGATCAGGCAAGATGGGAGGCTAGAGATGCTTTAGCACTCTCATTCATAGCAATGAGTGTCAAAAAGCATATTGTACCACATATCAAATCTTGCAGAAGTTCTAGTCAATCTTGGTTAAAGCTTGAGGATCTTTTTTAGTGTAGAAATCCTCCAAGAAAAGCTCACTTAAGGAGACAACTAGAAAATACAAGGATGAAGGCTGTTGAGTCAATTCAAACCCACATTACAAGACTCATTGACTTAAGAGATCAACTTCTAAATGTAGGAGTTGAGATATCAGATCAAAATATGGTAAATAGGCTGATTAATTCACTTCGTATTTCATATCGATCTTTTATAACCACTCTTACCCTTACCACAAGAGATAGAGAGGTTACATTTGAAGAATTAGAATTCTTGTTTATTGAAGATGAAGATCAGTTGAAGAGAATGGAAGAGAATGAAGAAGCACTTTTATCTTCAACAAAAGTTAAGAAGAAGAAGGAGAAGAAGGAAAAACAAACCATAAAGGAAAGTAAGTCCCTTTGACTTTCTACTTCAAATTCTATATCTACTACATCTAAAGAGGTCTTCTAAGAAGAAGGAAGTTATATGTTTTTACTGCAAGAAACTTGGACATATTCAGTCAACATGTTATAAAAGGATTGCAGCAGAAAAGAAAAAGGCATCAGGTAATGTTGTAGAAGTTGATAGAAAAGGGAAATCTCAAGATGATTCTTATGCATCTATCATCATTGAGGAAGTAGCTTTTGGTCAAGTAGCTTTACAAGTTCTTTCAGCAAGTCCTTGGATATTTGACTCGGGTGCTACTAAGCATATGACATGTTGTAGAGATCTATTTTCTTCACTTTCCTATTCTTCAGGTAGAAGAATTACTATTATAGATGGCAATGATTTGGATGTTGTGGGAATAGGTACAGTAATCCTAAATTCAAGAGAAGGTGGTAATTTTCAGATTTCAGATGTTCTTTATGTACCTGAAATAAAGAAGAATTTGCTATCTATATCTACATTCTTAAGTGATGGATTTCAAGATTTATTTGAGAGAGATCTTTTTAAGATCTTATCACACAAAGACAACAAGTGTATTTTATAAGGTCAGCATAGAGCATGGATCTTTGTTTTGCCAAAACTCAGTCAAGCATGTAGTCAAATCTTCGTCATCGGTGGAAGATATGAAGCTATGGCATGAAAGATTTGGACATATCAATTTTAGAGATCTCAAGAGTATCAAAAACAGAGGTATGGTTGAGTGTTTACCCTCATTCAAGCTACCAGATGTTTCAGATATATGTGAAGGATGTCTTTAAGGTAAGACGCATTAACCATCTTTCAAGAAACATAAGTCTTTCCTATGTTCAAGAATTTTGCTGCTATGGTTGAAAATGAAAGTCAAGAAACAAAAGTCTCAGAAGTGATAGAGGTGAAGTTATCCTTTCACATAATGCTTATATTGCTAAAAATAAGGTTTGTGATAAAGA
The DNA here is from genome assembly GCA_020310875.1 of Ceratopteris richardii. Lineage (NCBI taxonomy): Eukaryota > Viridiplantae > Streptophyta > Polypodiopsida > Polypodiales > Pteridaceae > Ceratopteris > Ceratopteris richardii. The sequence goes on along the minus strand of CM035430.1, from coordinate 134,722,153 downwards.
AGGAGAAATTCCCGAGTTCATTAGTGAAAATGATTATGGATTTTTTAGAAAGATTCTAGATGTACATGTTCACCCATATTAGGAGGGAGTTATAATTCCTAGGATTCAAGAAAGAGTTGAAGAAAAAGGAATTTCACAACCTTCTACAGAGTTAGTTCCACAAGAGACTTTGGTTCTAGAAATGGAAGAAGTTAAACTTCTAGAAAGTCCTAGTACCCTGGCAAGACAAGTTCCAAAACCTATGGAAGCTGAAAGTTCAGAAAGAGTTTCACCAATATTTAAAGATACACCTAGTTGGTTATACTAGACTTCAAAAGATAGTGGTATAAAGACTTTTACAGGAAGAACAAGGAGTCAGACTAGACAGCAACAACAAGATCGTGTAAGAACAAGAAGTGAGACTAGATAGCAACATCAAAAAGATCATGTAAGTTTTCTTGAAGACTTTGAGATTCATGAAATTTTGGCACTTACTAGAGTTGAAGTTGAACCTGCATGTGTTAAAGATGCACTGAACATTCCTATTTGGAGAAAAGCTATGCAAGAAGAGATTGATTCTATTCATAAGAATCAAACTTGGCAGCTATGTGAGTTACTAGAGGGAATGAAGGCTATAGGTGTAAAATGGATCTTCAAAATAAAAAGGAAAGCAAATGGTACTATTCATAGATACAAGGCCAAGTTGGTTGTCAAAGGATATGCACAACGAAAAGGTATTGATTATGATGAGACATTTGCTCCTACATCTAGGATGACTGTTATTAGGTCAATACTTGCTTTAGAAACATATTATATCAACTTGACATTGAGGCTCCTTTTCTAAATGGCGATTTACATGAGGATGTGTATATTCAGTAGTGAGAAGGTTTTGAAGAGATAGGTAAAGAACACTTAGTATGTAAGCTTATAAAAGCTTTGTATGGTTTAAAACAGGCGCCTAGAGCATGGTATGAAAAGATACATACATATGGTTTATCCATTGCTTTCCATAACACAAATGCAGCTCCAACTCTTTATATCAAAGCTCAAATAGGTATGATGATTATAGGAATCATTTCTGTGGATGATATTATAGTCACAGGTCCCAAAGATGCAGATTGGCAGATGTTCAAAGAGCAATTGAAGCAAACATTTGATGTGAATGATTTAGGCATTTTGCATTATTATCTTGGGATTCAATTTCTATTTTGAGATGAGTGTATTTATATGATAGAACAAAAGTACATTGAGAAACTTTTGGAGAGGTTTCAAATGGTTAAACCTATGCAAACACATATGGATCAGGATAGGTCTTTACAAATGGTAGCAGATATAGAGCCATTTGATGCCACTCTATATAGTCAAGTAGTTGGTTGCTTGATATATATTTGTAATACACGTCCTAATATACAGTTTGAAGTTTCTCAAGTATCAAGGTTCATGCAGAATCCGATAGTGTTACATTGGAAAGTAGTAAATCGAATCTCTTGATATTTGAAGGGAACTTCAAATTTTGCTATGGTATTTTAATCTAAACATTTGTTACTAAACGGATTTTAAGATTCTAATTGGGCAGGTGATAGACACACAGGAAGAAGTACTAGTGGATTTTGCTTTTATCTTGGAGATTGTCTTATCTCATGGTTTTCGAAGAGACAACCCACTATTGCCACTTCATTGTGTGAAGTTGAATATCTTGTAACATTTACAACTACTGTAGAGTTAGTTTGGTTGCAGAAGATTTTTAGTTATCTTGATGTGAGAGTACATGAACCCATTTAGATATTTTCAGATAGCTAGAGTGCTATAGCTTTAGCAAAAATCTAGTGCATCATGCAAGGACAAAGCACATAGACGTACACTACCACTATATTCGAGAGCAAATAGCTAAGAAGCACATTGAGCTGGTTTATGTTCGTTCTAGCGAGAATGTTGTAGATATTTTTATCAAAGCATTGACTAGAGACAGTCATGAGAAGATTTGTAGGATATTGAAGCTTGTACCAATATGACATTGAAGGAGGGATTGTTGGAGTCAATATCATATGGTCCAACAATGAATAGAGTATAGACTTTCTCAAAAAGACAAGCACAACTTGTACTAGTCTTTCTACATAGTACAAGAAAACCATGCTGACAGTGTGCATAGAAGAATGTGTTTTCAATCAAACGGCCCAGGTTCAAATCCCAACAGCTACATCATGGAAGAATTGGCATAATTTCTTTCTTTGTAGCTTTTATGAAAAAGCTTAGGAGTGGTGATAACAGTTCTCGTCATAGAACAAGTGTTTTAGAGAATCTGACGTCGAACATAGTTTTTTGAGTTATGCTTTATTAAGTTTTCTTTTCATTATGCTTTTGGAAGGGAAAAAAAGATTGTATAAAGAGATCTTTGGCTCATTGTTGAACTCGCTCACTCAAGCAATGTCAAGGAGATCAAGGAGGAAGAGTCTCACACTCTTGAGGAGGTGGAGATTTGGTGAAGGCGAGGCTACTCTCTTGGAGCAAGAAGTCTTCTACAAGGTGTTGGTAACTATCTTTTGTGAGTTAACCCTGTGGTTGACTTACAATTTTGTTACACTATTTTGTGATAATAAGGTTAGCTTCGTTGCTTTGTTCACTTCATACACTTAGATTATTTCGACATAATCTAAATTTTGTATCATCATCTTCTTGGATATTCTTTCATTAGTTAGTGCACCACTTTATATGGTTGAGTAGTACTCCCATGTTGTAATTTGGACATCTATTTTTTAGTGAGTAAGCATACAACTTATGTTCTCTAATCTTGTGTCAAGATCTCTATTCTTCTCTATCTCACATATCATCTTGTCAATTAAGTTGTGTATGCTCAAAAGGCTTTATTTTGGAATGATCTTGGGGTCCCTTGATATCTTCTGAGTTAGTCTTACCCTTTGACTTTCAAGACTTGAAGTCAATCTGCTCTTCATCCTTTCAGTTGAAATCTTCTGGTATTTGTTGGTCTTCTTGAGTGAGAGTTGAAAAATCACTTTCCAAGTCATAAGGTAACTTGATCTTCCTGCAATCATCTTCAAACTGTGAATTATTTTCATCAAACACCACATCCCTACTAACTATAAAACCTTTTTTAGTGGGATTGTACAACCTATATCTATTCTGGTATTGGTCATAGGCAATGAATATACACTTTTCAACTTTTGGATCAACCTTCCCTCTATATGTTAGGGTATATCACCCAAAGATTTTAAAATGATCCCAATGAGGGTCTCCTGCCATTCCATGGCTCATATGTTGTCAATACATCCAAGGATTTGGATGGGAGACTATTGATCAAGTATGTGGCTATGGAAATAGCCTTAGCACATAAGTAATTTGATAGTTTCTTTTCATTCAATATTGATCTTGCAAACTCTACTATGAGTTTGTTCCTCCTTTCTGTCACTCCATTTAGTTTTGGAGTGTATCTTGTTGTGACCTATCTCTTTATACCTTTGTCCTGTAAGAATGAGTCGAATTAATGTGAGAAATAATCACCACCTCCATCATATCTTATGCTCTTCAAGCTTCTACTAGTCTGATTTTCAACCAATGCCGGATACTTTTTGAAACATGCAAAGACTTCATATTTATGCTTCATGAACTAAAGAAATATCCATCTACTATAATCATCAATAAATGAAACATATTAGCTTGACCCTGAGATATATGTCTCTTTGCTAGGACCCCGAACATCAATGTGCATAAGTTTCAAGTAGTCTTCATACATATATCCCTTTCTGTTGAATGGTTGTGTGTAGATTTTTGGAATTGGCATGCTCCACACTTGTATATCATGTGTTGCTTGGATACATTTCGAATGCCAAGCACACTCTAATCCCTACATATTTGCTTTCGTTTTCTTTCATCTATATGACCTAGCCTTTTACGCCATATCTGTAGTTCAGCTAGGGTTTGATCCTTGTAAATGAAGAGTGCAATGTTTCTGGTATCTTCAACTTCAAATGTAAAGATTCTAGCATATTTCTCACCTTTTGCAATCCTCTTGAAGCCTTTTTGAGGATCTTCTACATATGCTCCATGCCCTATAAATCTACCTTGTAAGCCTTTCTCAACAATCTCTCCAACACAGATTAGGTTTTTTGTTATGGTTAGCACATATAAGACCTTACTTAAAAGGTTCATGTTGCCATCAAAATCCTTGACATTTCCAATCTTCTTATAGAGTGCCTAGTGTCATCACCATTCTGCAATTCATGCTTCCCTTTAGGCTCTTCAAGATCGCATAACAATGCCACATTTCTAGCCACATGATTGGAACAATGAGAATCAATATAGAAAAGATGTTCATCATCTTTTTCGTGCATGGATATCATTTTCAAGATCAGTAATGAATCCTCCTGGCCTTCCATGTAGTTTTTATAATCTCTTCTACCTCTAAAACCTCCTTGATAATTTTTGTTGTAGCCTTGGTTGTAGTGGTGATGATAATTGCTTCCTCCATTGTTGAACCTACCTTTTGGATTGTCCATATCTGCCTCTATCGAAGCATCTTCCCCTTTGATTCCTTCCCTTCTTGAAGCATTCTTCTATAGTGTGATTGGTTAGGCCACAGATATTGCAAGGTGAGGTGTTGTAGGATCTCGCCTTAATTTCCTCCTCTACCTCTTCCTCTACTTGTGAAGTTTTCTTGAGAGGTACTACACACTTCTTCATTTCTATGTGTGTAGTACCTCTCAAATGATTGATTACCTCTAGATTTGCCTCCATTCTTGTTGAGCTTCGTCTCACGGGTGAAGAGTTGCCCCATTAAGGTGTTGAGGGCACGTATCCGCATGTCCATATATAGGTCCATTGTTATGATGAATGACTCCCACTTATCATCAGCTTTGAGGCCATTTATGATCTGCCTTACTATATGCTCCTCTTCTATCTCTTGTCTAATGATTTAAAGGTAAAGGGCGGAAGATTGATTACCTCTAGGGTTGTCTCCATTCTTGTTGAGCTTCATCTCATGGGTGAAGAGTTGACCCATTAAGGTGTTGAGGGCACATATTCGCATGTCCATATATATTCCATTGCTATGGTGAATGACTCCCACTTATCATCAGCTTTGATGCCATTTATGATCTGGTTTACTATATGCTCCTCTTCTATCTCTTGTCCAATGATTGCAAGTTGGTCAGCCACATCCTTCATCTTGGTTACATAGCTACACTTTGATTTGGTTTCTTTTTTAAGATTGTAAAATCCATCCATAGCGGTTCTTCCTAGCCCTTTTTGTTGATGAGAAGTTTGAAGAAAGCACTTTCCAAGTCTCTTGGGAGGACTTGTGATTCCTAATGTGAGGTAATAAGAAATGAGGTGTTGATTTAAGTATATAAGACCTGGAAAGAGCATCCTTTGTACACCATGTAGTTAGCCTTTCTTGCTCTTCACCTATAGCTTGATGTTGGCTCGTGAATGTTGGAATTTTCATCTCTTGTGATATCCATATAAGCTTCTTCCATAGAGGTAGGCTTCTATCCTTACTAACCATGTTGAATAGTTTCTCCTTTCCAATTTGTCAATGATCAATGGAAATCCATCTCCCATCTTGCTTTAATGTTGCTCTAATACCACTGTTGGAGGAGATGTTCCTCATTGCTAAAATCACTATCATAACATGAGCTCTCTTCATCTATAGTTGTTTCATACATGTGATCTTCCTTATTTAGGTCCTTCAAATCATAGGTAACTCACTTTCGTTTTTCATTTGGCTTGAGAACAAGAAGTCATGAACTCCATTTTTATCAGCTTTCACTATAATTAACCATGGATTTCCTAATATAATGAGGTAGCCCTCCCCATTGGTTGTAATCACATACATATCCAAGGCAACCTTTATATCACACACTAACTCTTAAACTCTCAATGACATCAACACAATTAACACCAATAATATTTCCCATTTTGTTTTGGTATGCAAATGGTTTGGTGACATCCAAGCCAAGCCTATGCATTGTTTTCTCTATCATTACACACATTTATCATCAACCATCCACACATACATTTGAAATTTATTTCTCATTTAGATATGCATCCACTGTGGGTTCAACATCATAGTTTCAATGACTGTGGCCAATGGATGTTTGTTATCTATATAGAGATATCATCAATAATATCATAATATTCAATGCCCTTACCTAGAGGAAAGTCTTCCATCATAATCTTCCTCCTTCGCCTTCTCTTTCATTTACTTGTTTCCCCTTCTACAACTCTTCCTTTCTTTGTTTGTGTGTCCAAGTTGGAATCTTCATCTTGAGATCTGTGTCTATTTGGAACCCTTTTCCTCTTGATTGGCATACTAGCCATGGTCACTTGTTCCTCAGTCAACTCGAAAATGTTTATGGATTGTTCTTCTCCTTGCACTAGTGAACATGTGGAAGGTTCACTAGTTGTTATTCTCCCTATGCATATTGTCATTGCCTCCTAATAGGCTACATAGCACTTGAATTCCTATGAGGGTGAGGACATGTGTACATACCATGAATAGATTCATTGCACTTGTGGCATATGAAATCTTGTGCGTATCATCTTTGTCCCCTATTTTTCTCCCTTGGTGGCCTATTTTGTTGACTTCTTACTAGGTTCAATGTCAATTGTTGTAACTATTGTGTGAGTCTCTACAGTAGATTTTGCTGGGAGTCTTCCTCTCTCTCAATGGAACCAATGGAAACATCTCAGCTTTACATCCTCTTGGTCTCTTCTTCATATGAGATAGTCCATTTCTAGATTGTCCAAGAACTGATCCATTGCATCTTCTTTTGATTTCCATGGAATTGAGGGAAAATTACAGCGATGCTTCTTTTCAAGTGATAGCTTCCTCAAAATACGATGAAGACCCAAATGTCAAAGTTGATTGTGTAGTCCAAGAGTGGAAGAATAAATGTTTGCTTTGAAGCAAGGATTATTGTTGATTGCTCTACTCCAAGGTATCATGCAATCTGTTCATGAAAGTCGATTTTTTGGTTATATGAGATATTGATGCAGAAGAAAGGCCTTGGTGCCTTGGTTGATATGGTAGGTGAGGACGTATTGGAAAACTTGGTTCAATATGATTTTAATTTTGATCATTCAATGAGAGTGTCCTAAAAAAGGGCCAGTTATGAGAGGGACTCTAAAAAAATGGCCTCTAACATTCCTCTAGTACATAGGCTTGTAAGAAAAGATGGATATGATGTAAAGCAAGCATTCTTAGCTCCTTAAAAATTCACTTAAAACATATGTACACAACATAGGGCACTTTTGGGATTTATGTGATCCATACTAGCCTCTTAGACTCACAAAAAATCAAATCCAGGTATGCCACACTATTCTCTTAGCAATTACAAGGAAAAATGCAACCACATAACCATGAGGAGCAGGAGAGACTTACTTCCCAATGGATATAAGATGAAGAGAAATGATGATAGTTAAAAAATGAGTAGAATGTAGAGAATGAATTATAAGAAATAGAAGGGGTGACAGAGAGAGGAAGCAAGAGACAAGTGCATTCAAAGGTAAATAAAACTTCTGTTACAAGATATAGATACAAAGGATATAGCATACAAAAAGGGAGAGAGTGTAGCACCTCTCTTGTATCCAGGTCTCCACTTCCAAAAGGGTAGCACTATGATCATGGAGTGTTGATAACATGTACCTACACACCACTTGCTTGCTTGAGGCCACCATGGGGGTCTTTTTATAGGAATTCTGGGAAGATATTTGTGTGGGGCCCACCTTATTCTTGGCCTTTTATTTCCTTCAAATACATGTATTTATGGTTTTCATCAAGGTTTGAAAAGTAAAAACATACTGTGAGGTACATATCTATACATAAGGTATTCTTATGCAAGGGTTTGAAAAATATTCCCTCAATGTACATACATAAACATATGCATACACAAACACACACATATAGAGACATACACATATAGAAAACACACATACATACATACACACACTCATACACACACTCACACACACACATACACTTATACATAGACACATGTAGATACATGTTAACTCTGTTGTGATTGATTTTTTTTTGGCGCTAACATGTCTTCATTGTATGGAATAGATGTTTGACTATAGGTATGAAGATGGAAAATGTGTGTTATGTGAATGAAAAGCACTAGAATGTTGTGCTAAAATGTAGCTTGAAGGGGTCTTGCCAACATCGTCACCTTGGTTTGCAGCTTGAAAGCTTATTGTAGTGTGGGGGTCTCTCTTTGGTTTTATGGGCATGATATATGTTGACCAAGGAGCAATTGTTATTGTACTCATAATCTGTTATATGTTCACATTCCTTACAACTGGCTATGTTTTGGCATTGGTTTCTATTGGATTTTGTTGCTATATCTCATCATTCTTTGGCAGCAATCATCTTTGGCATGTGGTGGTCATCCTCTTGCTATGATGTCAGAAAATATGGGGGAAGGGCATTACACCCCTCCTAAATGCACATGAACGAGGGCATTCTAGGTGACAGAGAAGATACGATCGAATCCCATTGCTTAGAGGCTGGAGGGGGGCTCCACACGGGGGGAGTGGGTGAGTGGGGATCGTGGGAGTATCAGAGAATTTGGGGGAATCATTTATTTGTGTTTTGTTTTTTTCCTTTTCTGCAGTGGCTCTGCGCAAGAAACGAATAGGGATAGAACTGGAAGGGGGGTAAGGGAGCTTTATACAGCCTACTGAGGCGAACATCAAGCGTGCACTGAATAAGCTCGTAGAAGAGTCTCAGTCGGGAGATGTTCTATTTTTCCATTACAGTGGGCATGGTGTCCGCTTGCCTACGGAGACAGACGAGGATGATGATACTGGATACGATGAGTGTATTGTTCCTTGTGATATGAACCTGATTACGGATGATGATTTCAGAGAGATAGTGGACAAGGAGCTTCCATCTTCTTTTGGAGGATACAAACGAGAACACGTAGAGGAGAAGGCTGCCTCTTCCGGGCGTCAAAGTGCTTTCGGCTTTCGAGGAAGAACCCTAACGGTATGTGACGTGAAAGTGCGGAACAGCTGAGGCAAGTACCTATGATCCCGTGTCCATGTATGGAATGCGCAAGTGAAACACAAGACGTTGGTCCAGGTTTTTTTTGTCGATTTTGAGCAGACGATGTTGTGCTCACACAGCTGAAGTAGATGGGGAACAAAGAATAGGCTGATGTCTATTTTCGTCAAAGCCTGTGGAAAGTATTTACACAAATGTTTGTAGTAAAATTTGCTTATCGCAAATATTCGCTTTCTTATCATCACTCAGCCCGCAGGTTGAGTGATGTGTGATCCGCCAAGCTCAAAAGCCATGGCGCATGGTTCAATGTGTGTTGAAGCCATTTGGCTAACTTCTTTGGTTCTAAGCTTATTTCAATAATCGTGTCCCTTGGATTTGACTTTCAAGCTTCACAACATTAACCGGCTGCCATTGAGCCTCTGCGAGGCCTCAAGGAGTAACCACCAGAGTTGGGTATCCACTTGTGCATGTAGTTTCCGTCCATTTTAATTCACACATTGGAGCAAAATTGTGGACTTAGGGAAACCAAAATTGACCTAGTATCAGAAGGGCGGGGCAAAATATCAATGTGCGTAGACAATTTGCCTTGGACCAAGAGAGCTAATCATTTTGGTGCGTCTGCCGGGAAAAGCTTGGCACGTCTCTATAAGAGAGTGCCATAGGTTCGCCTAGCGCCACATGTTGGCTGAGCTTGCGGACTCCAGATCTAGTACATGAACGAGGGGAGCTCATCCTCAGGAGCAACACAAACGCAAAGAGAGGAACGCGCTCAGAGAAGAGCCCTTGAAAGAGAAAGGAAGGGGTGGGAATCGCAAGGTGAGTCAACCTCGACTAGCTTGAAGAAACCTGCCAAAAACGTGTACTCCCATAGGAGAGTCGCGAATCAAGTGCGAAAGTTTGAAGGAGGGATCCTGAGGCCACGAGCGCTAAATTTTTGGGATCCAAGTGATATTGATATCACACCTCTGTTCGAAATGGCTCAGCGGATTTCGGTTCACTTGGGGGACTTCACCAAGTTCTCAGGTGCTTGGGACGAGGATCCTGATAGTTTTATCCAACTGTTTGAGGTTACGTGTGCGGCCAATGAGGTAGTAGACCAGGCTCAAAGGTTGAGGATCTTTCCGGCTACTCTTCGTGATGAGGCAGCCAATTGGTATGGGAATTTGACACCTCAAGAGTGTGGAACTTATCAGATGCTCAAGGAAGCCTTCTTGGCAAAGTTTTGACGACAAGGCTTCCAAGATAGATTGGCCCAACAGATGGATTACTTGCGACAAGGAGTCAATGAGAGCATCGATAACTACATTCAGAGAATGGAAACGTTGTTAAGAAAGATGGGCGCGAATGCCCCGGACGATGAGACATTGAAGAGAAGATTCATTTCGGGATTGAGAGATCCCACAACACAACAGCATATCAGCCTGACAAGACCGGCAACTTTAATGGATGCTAAGGAACAAGCAAGGCTTTGGGAGGAAGTACAATTATGCCAACAAAGGAAGATGGAGCTCTTATACGAGCCAATGGGAGGCCCAAGGAGCATACCAATGAAAGATCCGGGCCAAGGAAGTCCTGCATTGACGACCCTAGCTTTTGTAGCTGCCACTAGCACGCCAGGCGAGGTAAAGCCTCTGCTAACTGAAGAACGAATATTGGAGTTGGTCACACAAGCTATAAAAGCTGCCACAATGACCCAGGAAACATACACAGTAAAACCAGAGGTGACTACAAACCCCAATCAAGTTTTTCGATCAAATACATGGTGTGGAAAGTGCCATGGTTATGGCCATTTGGCTTCAGAATGCCCTACAATCTCGAGAGTATTCACAGATAGATCACCACCTAGAATGCGTTGCACTTTTTGTGGAAGAACAAATCACACGGAGGACCGATGTTACAACAAGAGAGCCTATGAAGAGAGGACCATGAAATCGGGAGATACGAGAGAAAGACCTTACACGGGATTGCCCGCTCAAAGTGTCCCACCTACATCTCGTTGGGAAAACACACCTACTTATGGATATGGTGCTCAGGGTCAAGGAGGAGACTATCCAAGAGGAGCCGCGCGTGATCAAAGAAGAGATGGTCCAATCCAGTGCTGGAGATGCCATTGCTTTGGCCATACTCAATCTAGATGTCCAAACGAAAAGAAACCAATTGATTATACCCCACTATGTAGGTACTGTAGTGGAGAGGGCCACTTTGATGAAGATTTTCCAAAACGAAGAGCTGCCGCCAGCAAGGAAAAAGGACCAGTAGGATCCTCGAATTATGTTGACACTCAGATGCATTCCACAACGAGAGCTCAAGAGCACGTTCCTACGATTGGAGTAGTGTTCAAGACACCAAACCCTCAAGAAGGCTCTAGCTCGTCAATGCACTTTGTGGATGCTTACGAGGTCAAGAAACCGCATAAAGAGCCAACTGTGGCAGTAGTCACAAGAACTCAAGAGTATTTGAAGAAAAATCCAGAAGGCGAAAACGAAAAAACAAGTCAAGAGAAGATAGCTGAACATGGAGAAGTAGAAAACCAACTTGGAGGATTTGCTGAGCAGCAAGAGTTTGAGGATGGGGAAGAAATTGAGATCCTTCCACCCGTGACTAAGGAGTTTGTTCCAGGCATAGCACCATTCCCTGAAAGATTGAAGACTCCTAAGAGTAGAAAGGAAAGACAAAGTTCGGAGGAAGTGGACATCGTAAAGCTACTCGCTGACACGGAAGTAACGTTATACATTGGCACATTACTGAAATGTTCACCTGTTTATAGGAAACAATTCTACAACGAATATATTAAGAAGCCGAGGAAAGCTCGAGAGAAAAAGAGACAAGATAAAGATGTCCAAGGAATCATTCAAAGTATTACGACGCAAATCGATTCGAATGCTCCAGCTGTGACGATCGAGATTAAAGGATATGCACTCCCCGGTGCTCAGTTAGATAGTGGAGCCGTAGTCAACCTGATGACTGAGTTCATGATGAAAGCTTTGGGCCTCAACCACATGGAAGAGACGCCGATGTCTTTGAGAATGGCGGATCAAACACAAGTAAAGCCTGCGGGCCTTTTGAAGAATGTAAGCACAGTTGTGGGCGGTCTAGAGTTTAAGGTTGATTATCTGATAGTAAGACCAAGGACCTCAGAGGCTACCTTCTCGATCCTACTTGGACGGCCATGGCTGGTGCAAGCCGAATGTGTGCACGATTGGCGCACAGGATTTATCACAATTGGACCAAAGGTTGATCGAATACAACTTCAATTGTCTCCAAACTTGACCGGCAAGAAATCGGCAACGGCTGAGGATAGAGAGCAGAAAGCAAAGGAAAGAGTCAGACAAGACATGGCACGGGTAAGATTTGCGTTGCGCACGGTGACTTCTAAGGACCTTTCACAGGATGGATTTAATCTGCAGTTGGCCAACCTCCAACATGCGAAAGTGGGCGAGTACAAAGATCCACTATGTTACAAGGATGACTCAGACCAGGAGCTGCTGGGATGGTTGACACATACAAGTGAATTTGAGTGCTACATGTTAAGTATAGATGCAAAGAAAAGCAAAGCTACTCAATCCCTGGAGTAGGGAACTTCAAAAGAAGAGTTGAAACTGGAGCTAGCTCCGACAATGGAAGTGCAACAATTGAGAGAAAGGGTTAGAATGCTAGAAGAAGAGCTTCTAAGGAGAAGTCGACAATCAGACAGAGAAGCGGAAAGTAGAACTAAAGTGCGGGAAGCCATTGCAAAAGCCGAACTTAAGAAATTGGGTGCGGTTGAAAAAGAACAAAACAATGATTTACTGGCCAACCATGCATGCGTGATTGGAGAGCACGTTCCAATCATAGTGTCATCAAGGAGTAAAGAATATTCGCGAGAAACTCAAGTGGAAAAATGGGAAGTTTTTCCAGAAAAGTTCTTGAGTGTGGGGTCAGAGCTACCAGATGGAGTACGAGATTGTATTAAGTTGGCACTCAAAAATTTCAGCAAGGCCTTTGCATGGTCATATAGTGATCTGAGAGGAATTGATCCTTGAATCTTCCAACATTATATAGATTTGGAAGAAGGTACCCAACCAATATGTCAACAACTCAGGTGGACGAATCCAGTCTACTCGGAATTGATCAAGCTGGAATTAACTAAGTTATTGGAGGCAGGATTTATATATCCCATCGCATCCAGCGAGTGGGTATCACCAATTGTAGTTGTTCCGAAGAAAAATAAGAAAATCCGTATTTGCATAGATTATCGAAAGTTGAACAAGCGCACAAAAAAGGATCACTTTCCCTTGCCGTTTACTGATCAAATCTTGGATAGAGTGGCTGGCCATAAATTGTACTCATTTTTGGATGGTTTCAGTGGGTACAACCAGATCCAAATCCATGAAGAGGATCAACCAAAAACTACTTTCACCACAGAATGGGGTACGTATGCATATCGTGTGATGCCATTTGGATTATGCAATGCACCGGCCACATTCCAGAGAGCAATGATAGCTGCATATCAAGACTATTTGCAAGATTGGATGGAGATATTCCTCAATGATTTTGCAATCAGAGGCAATGATGAAAACATGATGGAGAGGATCGAAGCTATTTTAAGAAGAAGCATCGAAAAAGGCATCGCATTAAATCCTGAAAAGTGTACATTTGGAGTGCGAAGAGGATTGCTTTTGGGACATGTTATTTCCGAAAAAGGGATTGCGGTTGACGAGGATAAAGTGGAAAAAATTGGACAACGTCCACCTCCGCAAAACTTGCAACAACTCAAAGGATTCTTGGGGCATGCTAATTATTATCGACGTTTTATATTAAATTTTGCATCAATAGCGGCACCACTGACGAATCTTTTGAGGAAAGACCAACAATACCAATGGACTGGAGAGTGTCAAGTTGCATTCGACTCGATCAAGGAGAGATTGATAAATGCACCGATCTTGGTAGCACCCGACTGGACGAAAGAATTCCATGTGCATACCGACGCTTCTCATACTGCGGTTGGAGCAGTGCTATGCCAAGCCGATGAAAAGAAGTTGGATCACCCTATTTATTACGCAAGTCGCAATTTGAATAGCACTGAGAGGAACTACACGACTACAGAGAAGGAATGCCTCTCGATGATCTTTGCGGTAAACAAGTATCGGCATTACTTGATGGGAAAGCATTTCACATTTTATGTGGATCATGAAGCCCTTAAGTACATCATTAATAAACCCGAGCTGTCAGGGCGACTGATGAGGTGGATGCTACTTCTCCAAGAATTTCAGTTCACAGTGGTAACCAGACCAGGCAAAGCGCACATATTGGCTGACCATTTATCTCGAATTGTTAATGAGGAGCCAATCTCTGGTGTGCCCGACGATGCTCCTGATGGACATCTATTCCAGGTTGATGCTAAAGTACCTTGGTATGCCGACTTGGTGAATTTCTTGTGCACCACTAAATATCCGACAGGAGCAAGCAAGAGAGAGAAGCAAAAACTGTTAGCATTGGCGAAGCACCATAGCATCATTGGTGGGCAGCTCTATCGATATTTTGTACATGAAAGCATTTATCGGAGGTGTCTCGAGGAAGAAGAAGCAGCCCTAGTTTTGAGGGCATTGCATGATGAACCCTGCGGTGGGCATTTTGCTGGTCAGCTGACGGTAAGAAAGATCTTATTGGCCAGGTATTGGTGGCCAACGCTGTTCAAAGACTCGCACACATACTGTAAGAAATGCGACAAATGCCAAAGAATGGGAAAACCAACATTAGCACATGCTGCTCCTCTTACGCCGGTGCTGGCTCTTAAGCCGTTTGAGAAATGGGGAATTGATTTTGTGGGGCCTATTGATCCTCCCTCGAGACGTCGGTCTAATAGGTATATTTTGGTCTGCACTGACTATGTTACCAAGTGGGTAGAAGCCAAAGCTCTGAAGACTGATCGAGCTGTCGATGTAGCTAAATTTTTGTATGAACAAATTATCACTCGATTTGGATGCCCGTTGGAAATAGTAAGTGATAGAGGAACGCACTTTGTCAACGAACTCATCGAGGAGTTAATGGAATTGTATAAGATCAAACATAGAAAAAGCACTCCATATTACCCGAGGGCAAACGGACAAGTGGAGGTCACCAACAAAGTTCTTGAACAGATTCTAACAAAGACAGTAGCTGTGCATAGGAGAGACTAGGATGAGAGACTTTTGGAAGCTTTGTGGGCATATCGAACATCCTACCGAGTGACGACTAAGAGCACTCCGTTCTCCCTAGTATATGGCGAGGAAGCCATCTTTCCCATCGAAAAAGAAGTGCCGACATTAAGAGTGGCCATCGAGGCTAGGCTGGGAGAGGAAGAGTCATTAAAGGAGAGGTACGTACAATTGGTCAAGCTAGAAGAAAAGAGACTCATTGCACAGCAAAGTCTGGAAGCTATTCAGAAAAGACGTAAGGAGAGGCATGACAAGAATCTCAAGACCTATGTGATTCAAGAAGGGGATTTGGTGCTAGTCTATGATAGTAAATATTATAAATTCCCGGGGAAGTTACAGACAAGATGGGCAGGTCCGTTTAAGGTAGTGGAACTCAATTCTAATGGCTCCCTACAAATTCAAGATTTAGGAGAAGAATGTGCTCCCGTGAAGGTTAACGCGCTTCAAGTTAAACCATATTTCAAGTAACATTAGGACGGGAGAAGCCAGAAGAGATCCAACAAAAGGACGTAGTAGACTCCTTGTACATACATGTATAGTTATATATATATATATATATGCGCATATGTTAGTTATGATTTTTGTTGTCATAAATATTATCCTGCGCTAGCTCAAGAATTTTGGACTTCTAATATTTTTTATGTTATGCAGAGACTGTTAGGAGCTAAGTAACAAATGGCAGATCAAATAACGCAACTCTACTTGTACGAGCTAAGGATATATTTCTCGGACCAAACATTCGCCCGCATGGACATAGATGTCGACGACTTTGAGACGGAATATGATGTTGAGGAAGCGCATTGGCTGGTATGCTTTATAAACCAGGGTTTGGATGTTGCGTTTTATATTGAGTGTTTTGAGGAATACCTGACCCGACATGTAGGATGGGCGGGAGATCGATATTACTATTTTGATCCTTCTAGGGAAATGCCTAACGAGGAAAACGATATCACGTGGGCTTGTGCAGATGTGCTAACGATAGGAAGTGATGATGGAGCTCCTGATGTTGAGCCTGACTCGCCCTAGGGAAGTTGTCAGGATGCGAGTACGATGTGAGGCTACATGAGATATCCCGGAGACTCACATTCTAGGACACCTAAGGATAGGTATACGAGGGACTAAGGCATAGCCGGCTGTAGTTACCTAGTGAAAAGTCAACTCGATGAATACATATGTAGTGTCTGTAATTGAGAGAATGGAGTGAAGAGGTGGTTGATCTGTCAAAGGCTAGAGTGTATATGTTTGCATGCATGTGTGGGAAAAGTGGGAAAGTCCCTTTCTTCCTCTCCCTAATTCTCAGGACTTGGGTGAACTAATTAACTATGAAAAAACGAAGAGAAAGAAAAGAAAGAAAAAATATTGTGTTGTTGTGATCGTACCAATGTGCTATGGTAGGCTAGTAGGTGGGTGGATTTATCCTAGCCGGGTGGTTAGGACAACGAGCCGCAGCTAGCTTTGCCATAGGCTTGGGAGGTATATGTTTGTGTCTTAGCTACGCGCCATAACGGGTTGGTAGGTAGGTGGAGCCATCGTGGCTGGGTAGTCACGACCATGAGCCGCATCCAGCTTCGTTATGGGCTAGCTGATATATGTTATGTGTCATTCTTGTGTGTTTGTGTGTTGTGCGCTACGTTGCATTGGTAGATGGGTGGAATCAACCTGATCGGGTGGTCAGGTCCACGAATCGCATCCAGTGTCAATGTAGGCCAACGTGTGAAAATTTATTAAAATAATAATAGTAATAATAATAATAATAATTCATATGGAGTTATTCCCCACTCCTGAGGGGGAGAGAGAGAGAGAGGAGAAGGCGATGATCGCCTGGAAGGGAACGTTATTTGCTTGTGTGATTGGTATGTGATGGCTTGTGACAGATCAGCTCACTTTGAATCGACATTCTTGAAAGCACGGAGACTCTATATGTACTTATGGATGAGGCTCTAGCGAGGTAATGCAACGGGGTTGCTTTATAACTTGTGTGCTTTATCAGAAGGTTTTCCAGTATGTGGGGCACTCCAGGTTTTTTATGTAGGTCTTGACTTGTACTCGAATCTCGATGGTTTTTGTGGGACGACGATGGGGATTCTTCGCGAGTGTCTAGTCATGGAATAATTGTACATAGCGAATAGTAGGTGCAATAATGGGGTATGCATTTTGGGTATGTTGCATCTCCTGTTGAATTCATTTCAGTTGTTGTTGTTTATTTCGGTCTTTCTGTTTCTGTTTTTTCGCAATGATAGTTGTATGTGTAAAACATGGAAAGGTATGAATGTGTTATTTTGGTTGAGACTATTTTCATAATGGAATGCATGAGCAAATTGATGCATGGTTGAAAGGGAACTACATATATGTGCATGTTCTTGGATCATTTTGGAAGTGACTCATTTGTATGTACTCATGAGTGATTTTTTTTGAGCACTAATAGCTTCAATGAGTGCAGGTTCAATGGAAGTGACGGCTCGATGAAAAGGTATGCAACCAAGTTATAAACTGACATGTTCATGGCTGAATGGATATTGCAGCATGTAGTGGCTCATCGAGGACGACTTCGCAAGCAGAAGGGGGGAGTATGCTAACTCTGCTGTGATTGATTTTTTTTTGGTGCTAACATGTCTTCATTGTATGGAATAGATGTTTGACTATAGGTATGAAGATGGAAAATGTGTGTTATGTGAATGAAAAGCACTAGAATGTTGTGCTAAAATGTAGCTTGAAGGGGTCTTGCCAACATCGTCACCTTGGTTTGCAGCTTGAAAGCTTATTGTAGTGTGAGGGTCTCTCTCTGGTTTTATGGGCATGATATATGTTGACCAAGGAGCAATTGTTATTGTACTCATAATCTGTTATATGTTCGCATTCCTTAAAACTGGCTATGTTTTGGCATTGGTTTCTATTGGATTTTGTTGCTATATCTCATCATTCTTTGGCAGCAATCATCTTTGGCATGTGGTGGTCATCCTCTTGCTACGATGTCAGAAAATATGGGGGAAGGGCATTACACCCCTCCTAAATGCACATGAACGAGGGCATTCTAGGTGACAGAGAAGATACGATCGAATCCCATTGCTTAGAGGCTGGAGGGGGGCTCCACACGGGGGGAGTGGGTGAGTGGGGATCGTGGGAGTATCAGAGAATTTGGGGGAATCATTTATTTGTGTTTTGTTTTTTTCCTTTTCTGTAGTGGCTCTGCGCAAGAAACGAATAGGGATAGAACTGGAAGGGGGGTAAGGGACCTTTATACAGCCTACTGAGGCGAACATCAAGCGTGCACTGAATAAGCTCGTAGAAGAGTCTCAGTCGGGAGATGTTCTATTTTTCCATTACAGTGGGCATGGTGTCCGCTTGCCTGCGGAGACAGACGAGGATGATGATACTGGATACGATGAGTGTATTGTTCCTTGTGATATGAACCTGATTACGGATGATGATTTCAGAGAGATAGTGGACAAGGAGCTTCCATCTTCTTTTGGAGGATACAAACGAGAACACGTAGAGGAGAAGGCTGCCCCTTCCGGGCGTCAAAGTGCTTTCGGCTTTCTAGGAAGAACCCTAACGGTATGTGACGTGAAAGTGCAGAACAGCTGAGGCAAGTACCTATGATCCCGTGTCCATGTATGGAATGCGCAAGTGAAACACAAGACGTTGGTCCAGGTTTTTTTTCTCGATTTTGAGCAGACGATGTTGTGCTCACACAGCTGAAGTAGATGGGGAACAAAGAATAGGCTGGTGTCTATTTTCGTCAAAGCCTGTGGAAAGTATTTACACAAATGTTTGTAGTAAAATTTGCTTATCGCAAATATTCGCTTTCTTATCATCACTCAGCCCGCAGGTTGAGTGATGTGTGATCCGCCAAGCTCAAAAGCCATGGCGCATGGTTTATTGTGTGTTGAAGCCTCAACGGGCTAACTTCTTTGGTTCTAAGCTTATTTCAATAATCGTGTCCCTTGGATTTGACTTTCAAGCTTCACAACGTTAACCGGCTGCCATTGAGCCTCTAGGGCCTCGGCCGTCAAAATGAGGCTTTTATTTCGTATGCGTTGGAGTCCAGCCTCCAGAGTCTGCATATGAGCTTGCAAGATTGTGAGGAAGGGCAGCTTGGGTGTTAACTGCTATCGTTTATGTGATTGGAATTTGGAAATTGTCATCTTCAGCTGTGTAATCAAAGCGCGATCAAGGTATGCCCTTTTTTTTATCTTTTGAGTAGCGAGTCGCATGTATGTAATTTCTCCAATCATTTCACCTTTGTTATGATGGATTACGTCACACGTGTATATGTTCACATCATACACGTCTGCTTACATAATGATAATACAAAAACCTGTAAATTGAGACAATGCGCATGAACAAAATCTAATATGGGCATTAACTGGCAAGCTTGGAGCTCGTGCATTGGCTTGTGATTGCAGACACACAAAGTGACAAAATTAGACGTTCTCTTGTTCGTAGCATGCTGCCAAGTTGTGTGACATGCCTCATCTTCGGTGCTTTAGAAGCGACTATGTGCTATCATCTATGTCATATGCCATGTACACTAGACTGATTGGGATTAGTGCCAGAGTTAGGTATCATAGCTTATAAACTCTTCCAATGTCGACAGAAACTCTGATTTTCATATAACGCAAAGCATATCACTGCCCTCCTTTTTACATTATAAGAAATGTGTGTGTGTGGGTATATGTATGAACGCTTTGGTGCGAGTACGTGAGTGTGAGACTATGTGTGTGAGTGTAGATGTGAAAAGAGTGATTGGGTGAGGGAGTGTATGGTATTGTTGGGGTGTGTTTTGAAGAGTGCACAAGTGAGAGGAAGAGATAAAATGAGAAGGGTTCATAAAGGGGTTGATCTGCGAGTGGGAAGATGGATGTGTGAGTATGCATGAGGTTGTGAGTTAAGTGCATGAGTGAGTCGACAAGTTAGAGAGGGGAATGTACACGAGTACATGAGTGGGTGTATGCATGCTAGGGGTGGGTATTTGGAGATGCATGCCCATATGTACGCTTAAAAGGGGAGGAGGCTAGAAACTAAGTGCTTAAGGGTGGATTAGAACTCATGCGAGTGTGTGGAGAGAGTGTAAGTAAGTGGGAAAGGGAAGGGAAGTGTGGGGGATGTATGTGTGCGAGATGATATGTGCATGCAGGTGTGTAAGTGCATGGGTGTATGCATGAGTGTATGTGGGTGAAAAGTGCATGAGAAAGAGAGCAAGCAGGTGTGTGTAAGCGTACGCACAAGGGTAAGGGAGGGGGAAAAGGAGAGTGCATGAGCCTATGAAAGGGTGTGTGGGAAATTGAGTGATCGTAAGTGAGAAAGCTTGAGATTCAAGGAAAAGTGAGCATGTGTGGGCATTTGTGCATGAGAGTGGGGGTTCTTGGGAGTAGTTTGGGAGTGAGTAGAGGGAGAGAGAGGCCTCAAGGAGTAACCACCAGAGTTGGGTATCCACTTGTGCATGTAGTTTCCGTCCATTTTTATTGACACATTGGAGCAAAATTGTGGACTTAGGGAAACCAAAATTGACCTAGTATCAGAAGGGCAGGGCAAAATATCAATGTGCGTAGACAATTTCCCTTGGACCAAGAGAGCTAATCAATACATAAGAATTATTTATTTTCAAATTTTATAAGAAGGCGTCACAGCTATTAAAAATTACAAATATTTGAATTGAGAAATAAAGAAAGTTAGATATCAAGGATGGAGCACATTAAAGCAATGGAACCA
Source organism: Ceratopteris richardii (assembly GCA_020310875.1). Lineage (NCBI taxonomy): Eukaryota > Viridiplantae > Streptophyta > Polypodiopsida > Polypodiales > Pteridaceae > Ceratopteris > Ceratopteris richardii. The sequence continues at coordinate 134,701,264 of CM035430.1, read as the reverse complement.
TATACACATTTCTATCATATACACAGTTATATCATTGATTTGGAAGGTACATAGGTAAAAGCGTTCTATTTTCTTAACACATTCATCTTTGAATATATGGAACAAAGCTCAAGAATTTTCAGTCTTGGATTTATTATTATTCTTTTGGTAAATATTTATCATTATTATTCAATGACCGAATTCTTTTAGATAAAGGAAATAAATGGTTATTTATGCCCTAGATGTAGTCAATCTAATGGTGATGCTATTGTTTCTTAACCTCAATTATTATTATAAAGAGCTTGAGATTGACTTACAAAACTTGAGTAAAACCCATAGAATTACCATAAATAACTAGAGTGTTTTAGATAAAAAAAGCGGAATGGTTACTTGTGCGTAAGATGTAGTCATTATGATGGTTATTGTATGGTTTCTTAACCTCAATTACTAGATTTCATTTTGCAACACCTGGATATGTAGTACCTAATATCTTCAAATGCTCACTTTTGTGCATGCATAATATCAAGTATCCCTCTCTTCCATGCTTATATTAATTATCACCAATGAGCATATAGTCTTGATCTTGATGCTCTAGACTCCTTCATCTCACTAAAATCATTTCTATACTATTCCAATGAGGTATTAGAGACACGATATAGAGCTACATGTTCAATTGGAGGTCTCCTAATACAGTATGGAGAATCCTTCATCAACCTATAGATAAATGTTTCCATCGTTGGCTAATATACACTTAATTTCTTCAGTAATTTTAGGGTTTTATGCTTCAAAAGGTATCATCCTAGTACAGCTATATGTGCTATTTAAAACCATTTTTCATGCTCTTCCTAAACGCTAACATTCTTTAGTCATTCTCCTTGTAAATACTTCCTACGCGTATGTGATAGTTTTGTGATTTGGAAATTTCTTTATCTTTCATTTTGATTACTAGACTCTTGGGTACAAATGTGATAATACGTAATAATTGTTTAGCCCAACTTGGAAATACTTCCAGTTTGAAAACTTATGCATCAAGACATTCACCTAAAGCACCTTGAGGGGATTCTCTTGAAGTGACCAACAAAAGGTGATCCAACCCAAAGGTAGGTCCTACCTTTTTCTAACAATTACTTTGAAATCATATTCCATTAGTAAGAGAAACCATCATACAAATTTGTGTATATTGGAATGTGGATAGAACATAGGGAGTATGCACAAAACCATCAAAGCGTGTACTTCCTTGGCAATCCTAGGTCTTGGTAGTTCGTCTATATCTTGCACCTTTTCTTCATCCATTGGTATCCCATTCTTTGGCACAATATGGCCTAAGATCTTGCCTTTCTTAACCATGAAAACACATTTTTTGAGTTCAAGTGCACGATATTCTCTACATTGGTCAAAGATCCACCTAATCTTTGGAATATGAGTTTACCTTATGTGGGAATTAGTGCATAAGTCATCCACATAAACTTTCAAATTCGTTCTCATAAAATATGTGAACACATAACACATGAGACTTTGGAAGGTAGTGGATGCATTTGTGAGCCCGAATGGCATCACAAGAAATTCAATGATCCTGCACTTTATGAAAAAAATAATTTCATGTTGATATTTTGGGGCAATGGATACTTGATTGTAGCTCAAAAATCCATCAAGAAAGCTAAAAACTTCCTTGCTCGCTACTTGTTCTAGTAGACGTTCAGTGATAGGAAGCACATGACTATCTCGTATAGTGACAACATTAACTTTCTTAAAGTTAATACTAACATGTAGTTTTCCAATATTCTCATAACAACAATACGGAATATCCATTCTATATGCTCAATGTTGTACATAAATACACCTTCTAGGGGCATACACCTCGACACTAGTAGAACCATGAACCAAGAAGAGAGATAAGGCCATGAAGATACCCACCTGCCCTAGGAATGAGGAAGATATGGATGAAGAAGGGTGAGCAATGACATTTAAAGCCATCATGTAAGAACCAAAATGAGAAGCCAAGATAATCAGCAAAGCAAGAGATATCAACCACCAAGAGTACTCTAAAATTGCATGCCAAAGTGGTCCATGAAGGCTGAACCACATAGCTTGCAAATTTGGGTGCCTAGGACTTGCTTGAGAGCCGAAGAATCCTCTGATAAGCTCTTAGTTTCTACACACTCGCATTCCATCAAAACCACTCATAAATCTAAATGAAACATTGTTTTATTTAACGCATAATGTGATTTTCTTCTTAGAACAACTAGGATATGGGTACCTAAAAGCTCTTACAACAAAGTAAAATCATCATTACATGGTAAAGGGTATTAACCTTAACCAAATCTTGTAATACCATAAGTATTATTTAGAAATCTTTTCTAGTATAGTCAAAGAGATACCACACTTCACTCCAACAAGCTTTTCTTAGAGAATAATCAAAGAATGAATCTTAGGATTAGTTCAAATTTAGAAACTTTTTAAGTGCCAAACAAGGGCACCATATTAAGAGTAAATGGACAAATAGCAAAGGAGCATTAGTTTACAAAAGGAAAACTAGCTCCAATAGAGCCTATACACAACTATAGATATCCATCACCACACTTCAGTAACTTGCAATTTTCTCCTCATATAATTAGGGAATGTTTCAATGATTGATATGATTCATGTAGACTTTATACGCTATCAAATTCCATGAAGATTAAATATAATGAATGATTGTAGATGGAGAACAAATGGTAACAAATGAGGGCTAGAGAGTTGCAACATTGCTTCTTCTTACACATAGATATGACTACGCAAGGTTATCAAACAACAAATCAAGGGGCTAGCTTTAGGAAGGGGCTTGACACAGCTTCATCATTTAGTGAATAGAATAAATGAACAAAAACACAAAAGATATCACTAAAAGAGTCGCGTTACAAGCTACATTTATAGGAGAGAAGTTGTTCCTTGAAATTTAGGAACCATCTCACCCAAAAAATCAGCATCCTAAATTGGAGGACTTAGTTGAGATAACTTGGAGAGTGTTTTATTGATTTTGTTTGATGGCATTATGTGCTTTTAGGCTTTCTTACATTTTTGGGTTGAATCTTGAATTTTAACACTTCCCCTAGGGATTCAAATATTTATCTTCATCCACGATCCTTCTTGTTGTTACTGTCAGGGGAGCACTAGATGGTGCTCTCTGACTTCACTAGACAAGATTTCAGAAATACACTTATGATTACAAGAACACCCACATAGGGAAAATAATACAAGACAATGGATTTGATACAAGATGTCCCACAACTCGAGACCAATAGGTATTGAAAACTGGACTGGAGATGATACAAGAGATCCCACAACTCGGGATTGTAAGTATGAGACAAGATGTCTAGATTACAAGAACTCCCTTCAGGGAGATGAACCGAATACAAGAAAGAACTTGACAACATCTCATACTATGAGATTACAAGAGGACAAGATAGGATGTCTGAGAACTAGACTAGACAGTACTAGACCAAGAAACAAGATAGGGACTGGAACTGGAACATGGAGAGAACTTACTTGGCAGTCACGAGTCCTTGAGCTCCCAAGACTGGTATTGGCAAGACTGATTATGAATGTGGCCAACCCCTCCTTATATAGGTTTTCCAAGAGTGGTTCTAGGGTGCTTACGAATTGATGATGTCATCAATTTGAAGCATGGTGTCTAGATGTTAGAATCAAGCAAGAAGACAGTCGATCTTAGGGTTTTGGCACGTTCTAAACAGAACAAAAGCATTAGTTTCCCCAAATTCTAGACCAATCATGAGATATAAGACTCACATGGAATCTCAGATTCAAGATGGTTTCCTTTGTCTATGACGTTACCTCCCCCTCAAGCGACGAGTTCCATGAGGAGCGGTCGCATTCTCTAGTCTCGGCTTCATTGGATTTCTCTTATGGAATTCTTGAACCTTGATTGGTGCTCTTTGAAGGTTTTCTACAAGTTCCCAAGTACAATCACTCATTTCATACCCTTTACAATGAATAATGTACTCTAATCTTCCTCGGGATATTCTCGAATCTAGGATATGCTTAACTTCAAATTCTTCATCTTAATAGGTGGTGAAGGACTAGGTCTCTCCCCCCTCAATGGTGGAATCTGATATGGTTCCAACATGGATACATGGAAAACTGGATGTATTCACATGGTACTTGGTAGCTAGAGCTTGAAGGTGACTGGATTAGTCTTGGCCAAGATGGTAAATGGACCAAATCTTTGATGGTCTAACTTTCCATAAGGCCTTGAAGTTTGCAAATTGTTTCTGAGTAACCATACTTTATCCCCAATTTCATACGATGGATTTTGGACACGATCTTGATCTGCATAGTACTTATATTGTTCTTGAGCTTTATGGATCTCTTCCTTAAGTTCTTTGTGAATGTCCATCAGGTACTAGGCCTTGTCTCTAGCAGCTGGATTCTTGACATGATTTGAGAGTTCTATATCCATCCTTGGATGTTGTCCATAGTTTGCAAAGAAGGGGGTTTGCTTAGTAGATGTATGACCACTATTGTTATAGGCAAACTTTGCAAAGGGTAACAACTCAAACCAATCATTTTGGTGATAGTTGCTAGTGCAATGGAGATACTGCTCTAGGACTTTATTCACCCGTTCTATTTGTCCATCATTTTGTAGATGATTTGTTGTAGATAGTTTAACTTGAACACCAACGAGCTTGCAAAGACTGTTCCAAAAGCTGAATATGAACTATGGACCTCGATCACTGACAATATCATGAGGCAATCCATGAAGCCTAAATATGTATCTAAGAAAAAGTCTAGCAGTGGTTGCACCTGTGATTGCCTTGTAGTTGGAATGAAGTGTGCCATCTTTGTGAATCTATCCACAATAACAAGAATGGCAGTATGCTTATTTGACTTTGGTAGATGTGTGACGATATCCATACACAATGAAGCCCATGGCCTTTTTGGAATAGGTAAAGGTTGCAAGAGGCCATGAGGCTTATGTCGAGGTACCTTAGATCTATTGCAAGTGTCACATGTTCGGATATATTCTTTGACTTCCTTCCATATTTGAGGCCACCAAAAATCCCTGGATATGAGTTCTATTGTTTTATTTGCTCCAAAATGTTCTACTACAAGGTTGTCATGACGTTGTTGAAGTACTTGGATCCTAGGCTTTCCTGGAGGGACATACAATAGGTTCTTATAGAATAGTAACCCATCCTTTTCTTGGAATTCATTTACTTCTTGGACTTTTCCTTCTTGCATTTTCTGCTTAACGTTATAAAATAATTCATATTGTGGTAGATTCTCACGAATCAAATGATTCAAGCATGAATCTTCATGATGGGTTGAAGATAGCCGCTAACTAGAGATGCTCAGGCTTGAGTAATACACTGTCTTGTTGATCGAAGGCCTCTTCACCCTTCTTTGGTGCAAGGTAAGATCTTCTAGAAAAGGCATCTAACTGACATTATTGACGTCTTGGATGGTAGGTGATGACAACGTCAAACCTGGAAAGAAAGTTACTCCATCGCGATTGCCTTCTATTGAGAATGTGGGTGGTCATAAAATACTCTAGGTTCTTTTGATCTGTGCACACAATAACTTTATGAGCTGCTCCTTCTAGATGATGATGTGAGGTATCAAACGCATCCACTATGGCAAGAAGTTCTTTATCATGAATTTCATCATTAATTTATGGAGGAGAAAATTTCCTTGAATGATATGCAACTGGATGTAGGTGCCCATCATCTCCATGTTGGGAAAGAATGGCCTCTAGGGCAAAGTCTGATGCATCTGTCTCTAGGAGGAAGGGCTTACTGGAATCAGGATGAACTATAATAGGAGCAGTAATGAATGTTGATTTCAAGGTCTCGAAGGCTTTTTTTGCTTCTTTGGTCCATGAGAATTTAGAGTTCCCTGTAAGCTTGGTGAGAGGTGTCACTATCTTGGAGTAATCTCTTATGAATATCCTGTAGAAATTGGCAAACCCCAGAAAAAATTGTATATCTCGAACACATGAAGGTGTTTGCCAATCAAGGATTGTTTCAATCTTCTTTGGGTCCATAAAAATTCCTTTATCTGATACAATGTACCCTAAAAATTCCACTTCTATGTTATGGAAAGAGCACTTCTCCAATTTTGCATATAATCCGTTTTCTCTTAGTTTCTCCAAGACTATCTTTACATGACATTCACGATCCTCTAGATTTTTGGAGAATATCAAGATATCGTCACAGTATATTACAACAAAATCATCTAAAATATTCTCAAAAGATACCATTCATCATACGTTGGAAGAGAGCAGGGGCATTTATAAGACCGAATGGCATAACTACATATTCAAAATGGTCATACCTTGTTCAAAATGTTGTCTTCCATTCATCTCCTTCTCTGATCCTGACAAGGTTGTAAGCTCCTCGAAGATCAATCTTTGTGAAGAATTTTGCTTTTCTAAGGCATTCGAAGAGCTCTGATATGAGTGGTAGAGGGTATTTGTTCTTTATAGTGACTTTATTCAATCCCTGATAGTCTACACACATCTGGAGAGTCCCATCCTTCTTCTTTACAAATAAATAGGAGCTCCTACTGGAGACTTCAAGTGTTTGATAAACCCCTTTGCTAGATTCTCATCAATGTTCTTGCGTAGTTTAGTAAGTTCCTCTAGAGATAGTCTGTAGATTGGTCCAAAGGGTGGTTGTGCTCCCTCTTGAAGATCTATGCGACAATCATAAGGTCTATGCTCTGGGAGGATATCTGCATTCTTCTTTTCAAAAACATCTTCAATGCCTTTGTATTGATTGGGTAGCTGCACTAGATCATCTTTCTTGAATTCTTGAGCTGGTATGGCATAAATCATATATGTAGGTTCCTTTGTTATTGCATGTATGAAGGATGTGGCTTTGACATATGTTAGGTTCTTCTGGATATCTCAACCGGTGAATTTATTCTTTTACCAATTAATGTCTGGATTATGCTTCTTTAATAGCGCTTTCCAATGATAACTAGATATACTTGGCTCGATATTACATTGAAACAAAGGTGTACTCTTAATGGTGTGGTCTCCATTGTTATATTCCCAAATGCTAGAGGTCATCCATCTACGACTTTGTCCACTATTGGTTTGTTCTTCCGAAGTACAAGAATTCCATGCTTCTTAATTCATCGATGAAACATGAGGAGGCTCCTGACTCTACTAGGACTATAAGGGAAAGGGTCTTCTTGGGCATGATTAACTTGGCAGGTTCAAGACATGTTTCTATGGTGTACTTGGGATTATGAGACCCTTCCTTATATCATGGTCTGGTTGCACAATCTCTTTGACAACTAGACTTCCTCGTTTCCCTGCTCTACAAGGGTGACTACGACTGTGGAGTTTGTTCTCTTGCTCGTACAATTAATTGCAATATGTTTAGGATTTCCACAATAGAGACATAACTTATTAACTCTTATTTTGTGTTTCTCTTCTGGTGTTAGAGGCTAAAACCTAGTTACATGTATTTGCATAGGTTCAAGCATAGACTCATCTTTAGGAGTGGGTCTGAAGGGTTTCCACTAGCGAGGTCTTCCTTCTATTTTTTTTTCTTATTTTCTTTTAGAAAGTTGGTTATCACATTGAATAACTTGCATGATATATTCATTCAATGATTTTAACCTCTAGCATCATGAGCAAAAGGTCCTTCACATCATCTCTTAAACCCCATCTAAATTGGCGTATGAAATTATCTCCATGCCAAGTGAGATCACATATCAACTGCCTAAATCCAGTCGCATAGGTAGAGGCAGGGCACTTACCTTGACGTAACTTTCAAATTTTTGTTTCTGCTACTCAACTTGTGTCTGCATCTCCAAATGTGGTGGTGAGTTCTCGAAGAAACCCCTCATAGTCCTCAAGTACTACCATGTTCTTCTCCAAGATTGGGGCAAACCATGATAATACTTGGCCATAGAGCAAGAATCCAATAGACCCCACCTTCGATGCCTCATCAAGGTATCTATCAGGCTGCATACGGATGTACAGTTTAACTTGTTGGACAAATCCACGAAACTTTGTGTGATCCCCATCAAACTTTTCTGGTATGCAAAGTTGGGTTCCTTCATAAATGATGTACTAGGTTGTTGATTCACTTGAATACTCCTTTGATTTGCTTGAAGACTCCCGATTCCTTCTTGTAATTCTTGGAGGAGTGCACCTACATCCACTGGATGTCGCATCTCGACTTGTGTATGTCGATGACTTAGGTCTTCAACTTGTTGTTGGAGACTCTGAAGTGATGCTACACTCTGTTCATAAGCATTCTCCATGATGCCTCGTCTTAGATAGAAGATAGTCTTGCCAAAATGTTAGGGAAGCACTAGATTGTGCTCTCTGACTTCATTAGACAAGATTTCATAAATACACGTATGATTACAAGAGCACCCACGTAGGGAAAATAATAGAAGAAGAAGAATTTTATACAAGACATCCCACAACCCGAACCAATAGGTATGGAAAATTGGACTCGAGATGATACAGGAGATTCCACAACCTGGGATCATAAGTATGAGACAAGATGTCTAGATTACAAGAACTCCCTTCCAGGAGATGAACTAAATACAAGAAAGAACTTGACAAGATCTCATACTATGACATTACAAGAGGACAAGAACAAGAAATAAGACAGGATCTGGAACTGGAACTTGGAGAGTACTTACTTGGCGGTCACGACTCCTTGAGCTCCCAAGACTGGTATTGGCAAGGCTGATTATGAATCTAGTCAACCCCTCCTTATATACATTTTCCAAGGGCGGTTCTAGTGTCATTGTATGATCATAATACCTTCTTCTTTGTATACAACCTTAATGCCAAAACATACCTAAGATTTTTGAGATCAAAGATCTCAATATCCTTTTCAATGTGTCTCCTTGATCTCCTCAATGCTCTTTGTATCATTATGTGTAATGAGAAGATCATCTACATACACACACATGTAGACCTCAAGTTTTCTTGTTTTTTTTTATAAAGAGAGTTTGATTGGTCTTGCAATGATTATAACCCCATTTGACCAAATACTCCACCAATGTCTAGTTCCAATCCCTTTGACTTTGCATTAGGCCATAAAGTGCCTTCTTCAACCTAAAAACAAGATGTGGAAAGGTTTTAAGAAGAGAAATAGTGGTTGCTCCATGTATACGTCTTTGTCTATATCTCCATCATTGAAATGAGTGTCCTAATGATGCATGTCTTTTCCATGAAGTTGAATGTCTCTTTAAAGTCCACTCCATAGGTTTGTGCAAAACCCTTTGCCGCCATTCTTGGTTTGAACCTAGAATAGATTCATATAAATTCCTCTTTAATTTATACACCCACTTACTACCTGTTACCTAGAGTACTAGAAAACATGTTTGATCCTCCTCAAGTGTAGTAATTCTTTCTTGCATTGGCTTTCTCCATTGAGTGTACCTCCTAGCATCTTCATAACAATTGGGCTTATGATCGTCTAGTAGTTTGTTCATATATGCATAATGTGTTTCCATGTAGTAATAAATGGTAGACCTTTGAGTTTGATACTTATTGCTAGAAGATTTTCTTTCCTCAGTTCTTTAAGAAATAAAGCTCCTTTGCCTCAAGTACTTGATCTCTTTGTTTGATGTGGTGCCTCTCTGAATCATGTTTTGTTAATGGTCTTCAACGTCATTACCATTTTCATCTGATTCTACCAATGTTGCTTTTCCTTTGTTTAGTGATTTTGCTTCATCGATTGATGATGTCTCCACTTCTAGGGTGATTTCATTCTTGAATTTTATTGATTGATGGAATTCATTGGGTTGCATAGATCTAAGTTAATTTGTCCTTCATCATCTCTTAGACTATGTCTTTCATCTTCATATCCCCCTTTTGTGTGTAGCTTGACATACTCATACCCCTTTTCATCAATTGAATATCCTAGGAAATTGCACTTCTCTTCCTTTGGTTGTAGCTTGTGCCCCAATTTGCTTGGCACATAGAATGGCTTTGTGTCAAACTAAATATATTGACACATTATTGTAGCATTTTGACCTTAAAGAGTGCAAACCTATTGCAACTCCTATGGTGACAAGTTTACAATTGAGTCTTCATGATGCTGGAGATGCATTTAATGTTGTTCTCTATCAGAAGGTTGTTGGATGCTTGATTTACTTATGCATTACTCGGCTAGATATTGAGTTTCGTGTCTCGTGGATGATTAAGTCTATGCATTGCCTAGGTCTATCGAGCATTGACAGGCATTTAAGATCATCTTTAGCTACTTGACTGGTACTCGGCTACTTTGATTGTTTTATCCTAAGGTGGATCTCTACCGCTAGATTTGCATGCTTTTCTTATACTGATTGGGCTGGTGCTATGACACTTTTGTGTCCACTATTGGTTTTTGCTTCATGTTTGGTAGCTCATGTATCTCTTGGTTCCACAAAGCTTTGGGCTTACTTCCTTTTGCGGATTGATTCCACATAGCTTGGCACTTCCTTATACATGAATGCCAGCTCCTTGTTCACAACATCACTTACAGGGGTGACCTATTGATATATTTAGGTAGTGATGTGTGTGAACACACTAGGATGGCCGGCACACTTTTTTCCCTCTTTAGGAGGTTTTTTTCCCCGGCTTGTATATATGCCTACTACCCTAACAGGTTACTTATCTTTATACATTCTAGTGGTAATACATTTAGTATTGTGTGTTGTGCTCCAAGCTTCTTCTTCTTCCTTGTGCTCTTCGCGTGCTTCTGTATATGTCTAATTCCAGAACTCTCTCTCTCTCTCTCTCTCTCACACACACACACACACATACACACACACACATATACATACACACATATATATATATATATATATATATATATATATATATATATATATATACACACACATATATATATATATGTGTGTGTGTGTGTGTGTGTTTGTATAAGAAAGCACAAAATATATTGAGAAAATCATGAAACAAAAAAGGAAAATTGAGAAATGCAAATATAAATTAAATACATATAACATATGTGAAGAGATGGATAGGTATGTGCTTGAAGATGAAGAGGTGTTGCAAACTCCTTGATCTACACCAGCCAAATGAACTCCAGGAGTATGTGGTGGGCCCTTTTAGCTTGCCAATGGATGTATTAGACACCCTATGTACCTTGGAAGATCACTCTCAAAAAGATAGATCAAAACAGATAAGTTGGAGTTAGCTGAGAGGTGAAAAACTTGCTATTTTGGTTCATACACCTGTCCAGTGTTTTGCAGAATTCTCTGAGCACAACAGCAATTAGCTTAATTCCTCTTGGGTAATTCTAGATAACTTAAAGAGCTAACTTTCAAGAGTAATCGCATAAAAAATAATGAACCAAACACTGAGAATGAGTTTTAACAAGTGATGATGTCATCCCGATTTTCACGGGCTGCTAGAGTTTGAGACCAGTGAGTAGAAAAATGAACCTAACTCCATATTTAAGAAACCAAAGATTATGAAAATTTGTATGCCTATACTAGACCATATTTTGAATCCAACAAGCTTTAAATCATGGAATTTGGGTACTTACACACTGAGAAACAGCTCTGACAAAATGAGTAAAAAAGTCGGGTACCTGAGAGAGAAGTGAAAATGACAGACAGGGTTGCCTTCAGCTGACCATAACTGAAGATTGCAATACCCAAATGAAATGAAATTTTGTGAGCATATATAAGACTTATAGAGATAGCTTTACCAAGTTAAATCACTAAAAAGGATGCACCAAGCTCAGAGAAACAATCTATGCAATCTGATTGAGAAAACTGAGAGATATGGTAGTGAGTAGTACACTTCACAAGAACATGAAAATATGAACTCAAATGATTATGAAAATGAATGTATATTGCTTGTACAATACAATGGACTTACTGATACATATGCGTGCCTTGTAATCACACCTTGATATGGCATAAATCTCAGCTCTTGGAGGTCTTCACATAGGTCTCTCTAACGACAACTAAAACTGCCATCTATTTATAGTTGAGTTTGGGAGGCTAACTTCCCTTAATCACTCTCCAATCAATTAGTGATTTTTGATTCTCTACCTACCACAAATCACCAATTCGTGGCTCCTCTTTCCTTCTTTGATCAGATGGACTCAACCACTTAAGATTTTTTCACTTTTACATTAAGTAAACTCTTGAAAAGTTACAAGAGGTAGTTCACAAGTGAACTTTGCATAGACTTCATTTTAAAGCTTCTTCTATGACTTTGTGGGACTCAAGCCAATACTTAGGCTTGTCATAGACTTGCTCCAACAGCTCCCCCTCAAGCCAAGTATGCTTGAGGTCTTCAATCTTCCAAGATTACCTGTAAACCAATCATAGCCTTGAATTTGCAAAGCTTTGTACCATCCAATGCTTTGGTTAGAATATCTGCACATTGTTGATGAATGGACACATATGATATTTGAATTTCTTTGCTTAGAACCTTCTCTCGTACATAGTGATAATGAACTTCAATATGTTTAGTCCTTGCATGAAAAATAGGATTAGCAGCTAAGTGAATAAAACTCATATTGTCACCAAAAATAGTTGGAGTTCCAAACTCCAATCCAAGATCTTTGAACAACTGCATCCACATAGCTTCTTGTGTAGCTATGAAATAAGCTTTGAACCTGCAAAGGTAAGATAACCTGAAGTGCTCCTTCTATCTTCCTTGGAGCCAGCCCAATCTGCATCAAAAAATAGCTTCAAACCTAAATCAGATACATAAGGATAATAAAGTCCTTCATTTATGGTTCCTTTGAGATACTTGAGAATCCTTTTGGCAGCATCCATATGTGGTTTCCTTGGTGTGTGCATAAATTGACTTAGCACACTCACACTGTAACATATATCTACTCTTGTCAATGTGGCATAGTTGAGACTACCCACTAGACTTTGATATGATGTGATGTCCTCTATGAGTTCAGCTTCATGTGAGGTCAATTTGTGATTGACCTCCATTGGAGTACCTGCAATCTTACAATCTTGCATCTTGAATTTTGCCAACATGTCCTTAATGTACTTTTTTTGAGTGAGAAACAAACCATGATCTTTGTAGACAACTTCCAAACCTAGGAAGTAGGTAAGTGAACCCAAATCACTTATCTTGAACTCTTCTCTCATCTGATCTTTGATCTTCTTCATACCATCTACATCATTTCCTGTCAATATAATATCATCTACATATACACATAGGTAGATGATCTCAGAATTACTCTTTTTAATAAAGAGTGAAGGATCTGCTTTGCTTGGTTGAAAGCCTTTGTCCTGCAAGAATGAAACAAGTCTGAAATTCCAAGCTCTTGGAGCTTGCTTGAGACCATACAATGCTTTGTTAAGTTTACACATATAATCATGATAAATTTGATTCTCAAAACCAGGTGGTTGTGCCATATATACCTCTTCTATTATCGAACCATTCAAGAATGAATTCTTTACATCTACTTGAAGTATCTTCCAATTCTTGGAAGAGGCAATACTAAGCAAAGCCCTAATAGTAGGCATCTTTGCCATAGGAGAGAAGATCTCCTCATAATCAATTCCCTGAGTTTGTGCAAAGCCTTTTGCTACAAGCCTTACCTTATACCTATTAATGGAACCATCAGAATTCTTCTTGAGTTTATAGACCCATCTTGAGCCTATTACCTTCATGGATGAAGTCTTGGGCACCAAATCCCAAGTGTTGTTTTCCTCAAGTGCTTCAATCTCTTCCTTCATTGCATGCTTCCATTCTGATTTTGCTTTGGCCTCTTCAAATGATAATGGCTCCTCTTGGTTTATGTCCTGTGCTATGTAGATAGAATGTTTAGTTACTAATGAGGTGTCAAACCCATACCTTTCTGGTTTTTTCTTTTCCCTTGTAGATCTTCTTAGGCCATGATGTGATGATTCTGCCTCATGTCTAAGTTCCTGCAATTTTGCTTTACCTTTAGACTTCCATGCTTTGACCTTTTCCATCTGAGATTCTTCATCATTCTCTGAGGTGTCTTGTTCTTCAATCTTTGGTTGTTCTCTACCAAGCTTTGGAAAATCTTCTTCAAGATCATATGGTAAATTGACCTTCCTACATGAATCTTCATACCATGAATTGTTTTCATCAAAAACTACATCTCTCCTTACCAAGAATCCTTTGTTGGTAGGGTTGTATAACCTGTAACCCTTTTGATTGTTGTCATATCCAATAAATACACACCTTTCTGCCTTTGGATCCATCTTGCCTCTAACCTGTGAAGGAACATGAGCAAAATCAATACATCCAAAAATTTTACAATGATCTAAGCTTGGTCTTCTTCCATTCCAGGCCTCATATGGAGTCATCCCATCAAGGGATTTTGAAGGCAACCTGTTAATCAAGTAAGTGGCTGTAGATACAGCCTTAGCCCATAGATAATTAGGTAAATGCTTTTCATTTAACATGGATCGTGCAACTTCAACAATTGTTCTATTCCTCCTTTCTGCCACTCCATTTTTCTCAGGAGTGTACCTTGTAGTTACCTCTCTTTTGATTCCTCTTTCTTGAAGAAAAGAATCAAACTCATGGGAGAAGTATTCTCCCCCTCCATCTGACCTTAGCCTTTTTAGTGATTTACCTGTTTGATTCTCCACAAGAGCCAAATATCTTTTGAAACATGAAAAAACTTTATCTTTGTGTTTCATAAAGAATAGGATAGTCCATCTGCTGCAATCATCAATAAAGGAGACATAATACCTTGATCCAGATATTGAAGCTTCCTTGCTAGGTCCCCATACATCTGTATGAACCAAATCCAAGAGATCTCCATGCATATAACCTTTCTTCATGAATGGTAACCTGTGAGACTTTCCAAATTGACATGCACTACACTTATAAATCATATGTTGTTTTGACAAATTAGGGAGTCCAAGTACACTTTGGTCCCTGCAAATTTGCTTTAATGACATTTCACCAATATGTGCTAACCTTTTGTGCCATACTTCCAATTATGTGAGTGTCTGACTACCATAATTAAAGAGAGCAATGTCTCTAGTGTCTTGTAATTCAAATTTGAACAATCTACCTGCCTTTTCACCTTTTGCAATTCTTCTGAATCCTTGACTTGGATCTTCAACAAATGCTCTTGCTTTTGTGAACCTGACTTGCAACCCTTTCTCTACTATCTGCCCAACACTTATCAAATTCTTTATAATGGTAGGGACATAGAGTAACTTACTGAGTAGGTTGATGTTTCCATCAGGTGCTTTGACATTGCCTATTTTCTCCACAAGATGTCTTGTATCATCTCCTGTTTGCACCTCATGCTTATTCCTTGGATCTTCTAAATTTGATAGGAGTGCCACATTCCTTGCCACATGATTTGAACAACCTGAATCTATGTAGAAAACATGCTCATCAGATTTACCTTGTGGCATAGCCATGTTCATGATCAATAATGAATCCTCTTTGTTTGAGTCTTCTGTGTAGTTATTGAAGTCTCTCCTTCCTTTGTAGCCTCCTTGATAGTTTGAATTATTGTAGTTGTTGTAGTTGCCATGATAATTGTTGAACCTTCCTCTTGAGTAGCCATAGCTTCCTCTATTGTATCCTCTGCCTCTTTGATTCATGGAATTCTTAAAGCAATTTTCAGTTGTATAATTAGTTAATCCACAAATAGAACATGAGTTGGAGTCTTGGGATCTCCCCCTGCCTTGTCTACCTCCTCTTCGTCTACCTCTGCCATGTCTTCCTCTACGTGCATAGTTAGCTTGATATGTACCTGCTTCATGGTCCACTTTCTTTGCCTTTCCTTTGTTATCTTTGGACTTGCTTTTATCAGTGTATTAAGTTGAAGATTGATTACCTTTAGAGATTTTTCCATTTTTGATAAGCGTTGCCTCTTGAGTAAGTAGTTGTCCAATGAGTGTATTGAAATCAGGTACATGCATGTCCATGTACAAATCCATAGCTATGGTGAATGCTTCCCACTTGTCATCTGCCTTCAAGCCATTGATGACCTGCCTTACAATTTTCTCTTCATCTTTTACCTCTCCAATGCTTCCCAACTGATCCGCTATGTCCTTGAGCTTTGTGACAAAATCAGTCACATTTTGTTTGGGAGCCTTCTTGAGAGTTGTGAAATCCAGCCATAATTGATGCTTCCTAGCTTTGGTACTTGAAGAGAAGAAGGCTTCAAGTGCATCCCACACTTCCTGAGATGTCTTACAACTTCTAATGTGAGGCAACAAAAAATCTGAGATAGAGTTGAGGAGATAAGACCTTGCAAGTGCATCCTTGGAGCACCATGTGCTCAATCTCTCTTGCTCTTCTTGTGTTGGTTGAGTTTTGTTCCTGAAACTTGGCATAACTTCATCTCCAGCCACATAACCATATAAACTTCTACCTTGGAGATAAGCTTCCATTCTTAATGACCAAGCTGATTAGTTACCTCTGTCCAATTTTTCAATTGATGAAGGAAATCCATCTGCCATGTTGTCCAACCTTGCTCTGATACCACTGTGAAGAGATGGATAGGTATGTGCTTGAAGATGAAGAGGTGTTGCAAAATCCTTGATCTACACTAGCCAAATGAACTCCAGAAGTATGTAGTGGACCCTTTTAGCTTGCAAATGGATGTATTAGACACCCTATGTACCTTGGAAGATCACTCTCAAAAAGGAATTGAGATAAACTTGTATTCTTGATCATGAACAAAAATCTTCTTCTCTTGTTTTCTCTCAAACAACCTATTGCCACACTCAATTTCTTGATTCATGAATTCATTCAAAGTATTTACCTTGCGCATGGTTAACATGAGGTCCTTGACATCGTCACATAAGCCCCATTGAAATTGGTTGATAAAATAATCCTCATGCCATGTGAGGTCACAAATGATTTCTCTAAATTCCAATGCATAGGTAGATGAAGGCCTATTTCCTTGATGTATCTTCCTTAGCTTTGTTTTAGTGACACGTGAACAATTGGTGTCTCCAAATGAGGATGTGAACTCTTGAATAAAGGCCTTGAAATCATGCAAAATATCCATATCCTTCTTAAGGATACGTGCAAACCATGAAAGAACAGGACCACATAATAGAGTTCCTATGAGTCCTACTTGAGAAGCATCATCTGGGTACCTATCTAGTTGCATCCTTATGAATAGCTTCACTTGTTGCACAAATCCTCGAGACTTTGATCTTGTCCCATGAAATTTCTCACGCATGATCACTTTTGGACTTTTCTTCATGTTAGTTGTCATTGGGTTACTTGAAGAAAATTGACTTACAATGATTTGTAGCTCCTAGATTTGTCTTTGAAGTTCTGTGATTACATCTTGAATATTTTGTTGTTGAATTCTTTGTTGGTTTTCTAATATCTCTTAGACTTTTTGTTGAACGACTTTAAGTGCAGAAAAAATATTCTTCTCAAATAAAATAAGAGTATTTGCTCCATCATTTAAGTACCCTTTGACAAAATTTTCGAAATCTAGTACTTTGTGTATAAGAAAAGGTGTCGGATGCATGCTGCATCATTCATTACAAGTTCTCATAAGATGTGGAAAGCTAAAAATGGATTGTTTTCTGAGCTTTTTTGAAAAGTAACTAAATAAAGCATCAATATCCTTATGTGTATGTCCAACCATAAGGAATCCAAGTTCAACCATATCAAATATCACATTAGCAACTAACAAAGACAAGTATGCAAAGGCCATATAAAATTTCCTCCCCTAATTCATGCTTATGATGATAAAGCGCATCAGGCCACAACAAAGAATCAAATAGACTCTTTGTGTAATTCACACCAGAACTCTTCAATCCCAAATCTCCATACAACTGACTATCCTTTTTTTCTATGTTTCTTAAACACATTGAAATAGATGCAATTGTGAAATTCGGATCATCAGCTCATAATGCTAAAGCAAAATGACGATAAACACATTGTCCATGTCCATGAGTAAGTGTTCTTGTTAAAGATATTGGTAATCTCTCAATGCCATTAAGAGATTTGGGAACTAGTCTAATCTGTGGTATAGTTGCTTTACTTTGATCCATTTTATCATGAATAATGCATAAATATTTATCTGGAAATAATTCTGAGGAAACTCTCCAAGTGTAGTATAGATTTCTAGAACTCATTTTACATAGCATATGAGATCTTCTTTATGCTAAATATATTGTATGTTCTTCATGGTTTTTGTACATTGTAATTTTGCTTTTATTCCTGTGTAGAAGTCACATTTGGAAAAGGTACTTGTCTTTGATAAAGAAACTATTCTAAATTTTGTATTCCACATTCTCAAAAATGTTGGTTGAGATAATTTATTATATCCCAACCTCTCTAATGTCATATTCACCTCTCGAAGAATATCCAGTTGTTTGTAATGTGATGGAAGCACTCTTTTGTTTCACGAGAACCATCAGTACATGATCTCAACTTGTCTGGCATTTCATCTGCATTATTATCCATGAAATCATGTATCAAAGCTTTTGCTATTTGAACATGTTTGATACTTTTTCTAAGTATTCCATTATTCCCAAGAATGGATACCTTTTGACCAAGCAAAAAATTTTCTCCTAGCCTATAAAATGAGCTCTTTCCAATACCATGAATTAAATACCATGCCTTGGTACATACTTCTTTTGCATCAAACATGAAATTAAAACTCAAGAAATGACTTGAGTTCACACAGTTGTCTTTGTAGACCATATTCTTGCAATCCAATACATATTTGCATCTATCTGAATAGCATTGTCCCCAAAAGTTTAACCTTGCATCCAATATTTTAGCCCCACTAGCTACTTGACAACATCTCTATTCACAACAATCATGCATTGAAACCATCTGAATTCTCTCAAATGAGCATCTCTTATTAGGATTCAATGGAGTAATTTTTTTAATCTTGTGGATATATCTTCTTTTTTTCTTGTTAATTTCAAAATATCCACAGTTCTTATTCTCGATATGAAAATCCTCTTCTTGATCTGATTCCATTCGAAGAGGAGAAACAACTTGTGTATCATCAAAACAATGTTGATTATCAATAGCATGAGAATAATTCTTTTCAACATCTACATCCTCAATACCATTGCAATTATCATTGTTGATGTTGTCATCGTCCATGCTGTATGATGACATAAAGCAAAATTTTGGATTCTCTCCAGCTTCAAGATCCACATCTTCAATACCATTGAAATGATCATCTTCAATGCCATACAATGAGTTAAAGCCTAATTTTTTTATCATAGGCTCACCATCTTCTGTAATGATTTGGAGTATAGGCCAATTCACCAATTTCAAAGTTGAATACAAAGTTGATGGATCCACAGTTTCATCCATAATGTCACCTAGGCAACTTTCTCCCAACTCTTTGCAATTTATAGCATCCCAATTTACCAATAAAACAATAGTAGTTGCATATCTTTCAAGCTTTTCATGATCCAACAAGATGACTCTCTTTCCTTTCCACTTTTCCCTTTCTGCAAATTGACCAGATATAGTTTGGTTTGTTGCCATCTTGAGTTTTCCTATAAAAACAATAAATGAGAAATTAACAATGCTATTGAATTGATCATTCTTTCAATAATTATTGTAAAAATAATCAATTGAATTAAATCTAGAACACAAACATCAATTCAACAAAGAATAATTCATATTTGCATATGTGGACACACTAGTTCTATATAATTAAAAAAAAACTCTTACAAATTTTTAAACCTTTCAAAATAATATCAATATTTGCATGTACAAACATTCACTAAATGGACTTAACTTTGAGTCTAGTTAAAAATCAAAGAAATTACTAGAATAAAAATCTCAAACTTCATTTTGATGGTAGCATGTTAAGAGGCACTCAAACCATCTTTGATTCGAAGTTTATTAGAGGTTGAAACCTAAGTTCAACCCTTTTTTTACTCCAATTTAAATAGCCTCTGAAACCTATATTTGACCCTAACTAAATTCAAGTTGAATAAACGTTCCATCTTAAGTGTAACTTGAAAAGAGGCTCAAATTTAAGTTCAAGATTCTTTGACTCCAAGTTGAGTAGAGACTCAAACTTAAGTTTGAACCTCTTTGATTCTAAATTGATAAAAGATCCAAATTGAAGTTTGATTTTGTCTAAATCCAAATTGAATACTTAAATTCAAGCTTCTTTGATTCCACATTTGATAAAGGCTCTCTGACTCTAAGTTCCATAGAGACGAAATCTTAAACTCCAACTTAAATCAACATCCCACTATAAGTTTGACTCTAAATCTAAGTTAAATGGGAACTAAAACTTAGGTTTGAACTACTCTAACTCCTAAACTTAAATTCAAGCATGCTAGACTCTTAAATGTAATTTTTTCACCTGTAAGATTTGGAAGTATATGCAAGCACAAACTTAATTTCTAGCCTCTTTGATTCCAACTTGAATCTTACAGACTCGAAATTAAGTTTTAGCCTCTCTCACTCAAAGTTGAATAAAGACTAGAACTTAAGTTCAAGCCTCTTTGACTCCTAATTCAATTAAGACTCAAACTTAAATTCGAGCCCTTCGAATTGTACATCGAATAGAGGCTCAAACTGAACTTCGAGGCTCTCTGACTTCAGGAGAGATTGAATCTTAAACTCCAACTTGAATCGATATCTAAACTTAAGTTCTAGATTCACTTAAAGTTAAATAGAGGTTCCACTATAAATTTAAACTTATCTTTTTCAAATTTGAATAGAAGATTAAACTTAAGCTTAACTTCAAATTGAATAGAGGCTGAAACTAAAATTTGACCTTGCAATGCTGCTATGTATGTCTTTGTGTGTGTATTTTTGTGTCTGTGTATTTTTTTTGTGTACAATATTGACTTCGTTTGAATGGAGATTCCCCTTTAAGTTTGAACTTACGTTATCAAAGTTGAATACAGGCTCACTTAAGCTCAACTCCAAATGGAGTACAAGCTCAAAATCTCTCTATCTCCAAGTTGAATTGAAACTCAAAATCAAGTTGAATCCTCTCTAAGTCTCAAAGTTAAGTTAAAATTTCACATTGAATAGAGGCTAGCCTCTCCGACTCCAAGTTAAACAGAGATTGAATCTTAAACTCCAATTTGAATCGACATGCAAACCTAAGTTCCACTTTCACTTAGTTATTTTGGATGTAAGAGAGTGTTCAACTTAACAAAAGCTCGAACTCAAGTTTGAACGTCTTTTGTTCAAATTTAAAAATAGAGAGCTAAAAATATTCTTGTTGCTAGAAAAGCTGAGAGGCTCAAAGAGCCTCATATCATCTACTCAATAGACTGAAACTTGATATGATTCAAAAGCTTGAACTTAAGTTCAAGCCTCATATTATGTGACACAAAAGACTCAAAACTCATGGGTTCCAACTTAAGTTCTAGCCTCATCATGTGAAGAAAAACTTGATATGATTCAAAGGCTCGAAGTTAAGCTCGACCCCACAAGAGTTAAGAGGATCGAACTTAAGATGGAGCATCTTTTGTTTATCTTTCAGAGGCTCAAACTTATGTTTAGCTTTTCATCATCTTGCTATTCAAAGGCTCTAGCTTAAGTTCAATCCTATTAGCTCTTCTAGATGCATGAGTTAAGTTCTTTTCGATCAAAGAGAGCATTGAACTTAAGAAGCTCAAACTTAAGTTCAAGCATCTCTAACTCTAAATTGAACAAAGGCTCAAAATCCAGGTTAAATAGAGGCTCAAAGTAAAATTTGACCCTCTTTAGCTTAAACAACATATATTGTATACACACATAAATGATGCTATGTATATTTTTGTGTATGTATATTTTTTTGGGTACAATTTAAGCTGAATAGAGATTCCGCATTAAGTTTGAACTCATGTTACTCAAAGTTGATTAAAGGCTCACTTAAGTTCGACTCCAAATTGAATACAGGCTCAAACTCTCTCTCTCCAAGTTGAATTGAAACTGAAGTTAGACCGTGTCTGATTCTCAAACTGAAGTTCAATCCTCTTTAATTCTCAAAATTAAGTTCGAGTTTCTTAGATTCGAACTTGAACACAGGATCAAATTTAAGTTCGAACCTTTCAAACTACACATTGAATAGAGCTTCAAACTTAAGTTTGAGCCTCTCTGACTCTAAGTCCAACAGACATTCAATTTGAATCGACATCCAAACCTAAGTTTCACCTTCACTTAGCTCCTTTGTATGTAAGAGAGTATCCAATGTAATAGGCTCGAACTTAATTTCCAGCGTCCTTTGTTAAAATTTCAAAATAGATTCAAGTTGAAAATACTATTTTTTTTGTTGGAAAAGCTTAGAGGCTCGAACTTAAGATCGAGCCTCATATGTAACTAAACAGACTAAGAATTGATATGATTCAAAGGAGTTGGAGCCTCATATTATGTGACATAACTTAAAATTCATGGGCTCGAACTTAAGTTCTAACCTCATATGATGTGTAGATAAACTTGATATGATTCTCAAGTCATGAACATAAGTTCAAGCCTTTACGTTCTTTTGGATTCATGAATCAACAAGCTCGAACTTAAGTTCGCGCAACAACTTTTGGAAAAGCTAAAAAAGTTTGAGCTTCATAACTCAACTTATAATTCAAAGGCTTAGGTTTTATAAATGTAAGAAGATTTGAGTTAAAGATATTAGTGTTCTTGAGAGGCTCAAATGAGACTTGTTTTGCACGGGAATACTCTGTTACAGTCAAATGTTACTGACGATGCTATTGAAGATTTTGCTTTACGAAAGATTCGCATTCTTCTTCCTCCTCCGCTGGATTGAGACTGTATTTCTATCCCTCAAAATATGCATCTCAACTGGTCGGCCGCCATTCAAATACACTTGCCGTGCAGGAAAAAAAATACTATTTTTTGAGAGTTTCTAAACATCGTTGTTCCTTAGCGCAATTCCTCTAATGCTCATAACAATCGCCTTCTCCAGCTACTATCGTATAATTGCCCATCATGAAGACACACGATTCTTTTCGAGTTCACATCATAATTCTGATCACGTGTTGCTTGTCTTCCCAACTACGTGTGCTACGTTTACCGAGTGCAGCTTTCCCAACAGTTTGATTCAATACTTTGATTCACGTGGACACTTGGCATCGACATGAAACCATCATTTTGTGGCGTAAAAGGTGTTTACATTAGCTTATTTGGTCTCATATTCTGATAGAAAGATTCATTTTCCACCTTTTAAGACTTGAGATTTTTTTTTTCCTTTTTAAAGAAAGTTGGATCCGAAACCTACTCTTAGATATACTTGAATTAATTGATTCTTAGATATGCTTGAAATAATTGAAAGTACAAGTGATGGTGATCTTAGTATCCATGGCACAACTGTAGATTAGGGACATATTGCCTCTAGCCATATCAATGGTCATCCAGGGTGTGATCTTGACCATTGGAAGATGCTTGGAAGAATGCTAAAATCCAAACATCGCAAAGGGCTCCGAAATAATTGTCTAAATAGAGGTTGGTATAGTCATCATGATAGGCAGCGATATAAGCATTGCTATAGGTGTCGATATTGCATAGGCACATACCAGTGCTTATCCGAGTGATTATACCAATGGTTACAATGGCACCTATTGTGACATCATATTTTATAAACAAAAACATGACCCCCCTAATTTTAACTCGAACGCAGACTCCCTTGCTTTTTCACTCAAATACATGGAGATACCTCTCCTCCATTGCACTTGCACTCTACCCCCACTCCCCTCTCCCCCTTCCCCCCCTTTTGATTCTTGCCTCTCCCCTCAAGCATATCCACCCTCCTCTCCCCCCCCCACAAATAGACATCTCTCTCTCTATCTCTCTCTTCACACACATCTCTCACTCTATCTCTATCTCTCTCTCTCTCTCTCTCTCCACAAAGGCATACATCTCTTTCTCACTCTCTCTTTCTCTTCGTAAGTGATGCACTCCCTCATCCTTTCTCTCTCTCTATTCCCTATTTTATATAGGATTTCCTAATTTTGATTTCATTTTGTTTTGGAGGAGTTTTTTGGGGACTCTTTTTTGTTTGATGGGAGTCAACATTCATTGTGCATGTGTGACAAATGTTCTGGGGTTACATGGATGTGAGCGATCTACATACAGGCATGTAGTATTTTTTTCTCTATGAGAGAGAGAGAGAGAAAACAACATTGATGCAAAAAGGAAAACAAAAAAACATACAGAAAAACCTTAATTGATAGATACATACATACATATATAGATAAAGAGAGAGAGAGAGATAAAAGAGAGAAAGAGAGATAGAGAGAGAAAGATATTGAAAAAGAGAAATATATATATTAAAAATAGTACATTTATGCAAAAAAAAGAAAACAAAAAATAATACAAAAACCATTATTTACAGATAGTTAGATAGAGAGAATATTGGTTCATATTTGGAGAGAGAGAGAGAGAGAGAGAGAAAGAGAGGGAGGGAGAGAGAGAGAGAGGGAGAGATAATGAAATTTTGGTTAGCATTTGAGAGAGAGAGAGAGAAAGGGAGTGAAATCAAACTGTAATTAAATTTTGGTTAGCATTTGAGAGAGAGAGAGAGATAGGGAGAGAGAGAGATAGGGAGAGACAGAGAGAGACAGAGAGAGAGAGAGAGAGAGATAAATATAGGTAGATAGATAAAGAGAAAGATAGGCAAAGAAGAAGAAGAAGAACATGTACAAATGCCTTAGCATGGTATCATATCTACACTCCATAATGGCACAAAGACATTTGTTCTACATTTGGTACTTCGCGATGCACAATCTTTAGTCCATCTATGGATGGTCAAATGGTAGTGTCTCTAAATGGTTCAGGTAGAGTGGAATTAAAAGTTTCATTGCTACATTGAAATAGGTTTATTTATTAATATCATTGTACTTGCTTATGCCTTGAAGGCTTTTGAAGAATCAGTTTTTACTAGATAGTAATTAAATGCCTCCAACACATGGAAATTAAAAGTTTCATTGCTACATCGAAATAGGTTTATTTATTAATATCATTGTACTTGCTTATGCCTTGAAGGCTTTTGAAGAATCAGTTTTTACTAGATAGTAATTAAATGCCTTTACAATCCATAGGTATGGATTACACAAAGACTTCATGCTTGTCCAAATGATTCCATTCTTTTTCCCAATGAGTACAAGCACCTCCATGTATGTTCAAATTGTGGAGCAAGAAGGTTTAGCGAAGACCTTGTGGGTGAAGGAGTCCCCGGAAAGGTTCTTTGCCACTTCCTAACATTTCAAGAATCAATAGCATGTTCACATGCAAATCCATAGCCTAGTTAACATCATGGTATGCAAAAAGTAGATCTATAGATGGTGTAATGTCAATGTGTGCTGATGTTGATGCTTGGAAACATGTAGATAGTAAGAGGCCTTTTTTGATGGAGAGAGCTAGAATATACCTCTACACCTAGCTACGGTTAGTGTAAATACATTTGGTTTGCATACTTTTCGATGGAGTACATAGCCTGCATGTTTAGTCAACTATAATATCTCACCATGGCTAGCAAGACAAAAGGTCCATTCGTTGTTAGCCCTTATTATATCAGGTAAGTATAAGATTTAAAATATGGATGTATACATTGCACCACTTGTGGAAGAGTTGTGTAGCTTATGGGATGTGATTACTAGCGCGACATTTCTCAACCTTTAACAAGATGGGATGTGTGACAGCAAGACATACTTATGTGGATGATGGATGCCTTGCCTCGTCATGGAGAATGTTCAGGTAATATCAATCGATTCTTCTTTTTAAACCTAGTTATGTTCATTGACTTAGGGCATCTTAGAATGTTTTTGTTTTTGTAGAGGTTTATAAATTTTTGGTTATAATGCTTGCCTCTTAAGCAAACAAAGACTCAAAGCATGCTACTCCAATGCTCTTTAAAACACTTTATACAAAGGACATCATAGATATCTGCTTGATGGATATGTCTTACATGAAGGATGAATTGACGGACAAGCATAATGACAAATAAAAGCAAGCGATTGGAAGCAATTGTGAGATGCAAAAACACCACTCACTGACATGAAAAAGAAAAATCATAAAAATCTTTGAAATAGACTCATAGACCGATTGCCACTAACATCCGACTGTAACACATTACTCACCTGAACAAGTTCTCCTGGAGTTACCCGAGAGAGAGAGAGAGAATGGCAATTCAAGTGAGACTTGTTGTGCACGGGAATACTCTGTTCCTGTCAAATGTTATTGACGATGCTATTGAATATTTTGGTTTTTGAAAGATTCGCATTCTTCTTCCTCCTCCGCTCCATTAAGACTGTATTTCTATCCCTCAACATATGCATCTCAACTGGTCGGCCGCTATTCAAATATACTTTCCGTGTAGAAAAAAAACTACTATTTTCTGAGAGTTTCTAAACATCGTTGTTCCTTAGCACAATTCTTCTAATGCTCATAACACTCATCTTCTCCAGCTACTATCGTATAATTGCCCATCATGAAGATACACGATTCTTTTCGAGTTCACATCATAAATTTTGATCACGTGTTGCTTGTCTTCCCAACTACATGTGCTACGCAGACATCATAGATATTTACCCGATGGACATGTCTTACATGAAGGATAAATTGGCCGACAAGCATAATGATAAATAAAAGTAATCAATTGGAAGCAATTGCGGGATGTAGGAACACCACTCACTAGGATGAAATGGCTATCGATATTTCACAATCTTCCTTATTGTAGTGAGTTGTTGATAAATCTTTTGATGGACCCAATGCATATTTTTAGGACTGTGGGAGAGATGCTTTAGATGACATTGATGAAAAAGAAGGAAAGCAAAGCTCAAAGAGATGACGTG